>JAUCMT010000036.1:2081840-2118953 GCA_032357475.1 Enteromius thamalakanensis
GCGATTGGGTTCAGCTGATCCTAATCAGCGTATGCCAATGAAAATCATTGGCGTGTTTGTACACGCAGAGTTGTTTTTGCATCTCGAAGCGATCTATTCATCGGTCACCGACGTGACGTCGAAGTGACCGACTGAAAGGGAACATGTGTGTTTGTGTCAAAAAATGTGTCATCAATGTCATCATACCTTGCAGGTGGGATGTATTTCCGAGCCACACCATCGTGTTTGCTCTCCAAAAATGTCTCCTAAAATAACACACAAACTTTTAAAATAATAATTCAGAAATTATAATCACAAATTCGAAATTCACACACACACAAAAAAATATTTTTTGTAGTATTCATCACAAAATTAATAGTAAAATATATTTCAGTGGTAAATTATCAAAGCCTAGTTTGAAAGTTTAAAATAGTTTACAAATATTTTTGCTAGGTTGCTCTGAGTGGTTGCTCGGCAGTTGATGAGGTAATCTAAATGGTTGCTAGGGTGTTATGGATGGTTAATAGGCAGTTGCTTGAGTGTTCAGTGTTTTTTTGTTTTGTTTTCTTTGATGAATAAAAATGTAGCTAGAACAGGCATTTGTTCAGAATAAAAACCTTTATAATTCTTCAAGCAGTGAGGATGATTTTTTTTGCTCTCTTTGCTTAAAAAAAAAAAGAGAGGAAGGAGAGTTACACCTTCTTACCAAGGAGCTGCGGGATTATCCTGAGCAATTCAACGTTTATTTCAGAAGTCGCTCAGTTTGATACTTTGCTAGAGATACTTGAGCCACATATTAAAAACATTCTTTGTTTTAAATCAGTGCCCACCTTCCTGTTTTCTAAGCTGTTCCATAATCATATGCCACAATCTGTCTTTATATTCCATCTTTTTGTATTACACACTTTGTTTGTCATACAGTGCTTGGTGCTGTGAGCTGAAGTGAATCAACCTGTCAGACAGCATTCTGTTTTGGCGTTCATTTGTACAATGGCTCTGAAATGTTAAAACACCTCTCAATATGGTTGCTACAGATTCATCAAACCAAATCTTATTATCAAAAGAGGTGAGGTTGTATCAAGTCACGTCAAGTCAAAATTTATTTCTAAAGCACATTTAAAACAACAGAGTTGTACAACAAAATACAGATATGACAACATGAAAGAAGCACAAATCCAATAAAAGATAATAAAATAAGATAATAATAAATTTAAATCAAGGCCTTAAAATAACATTACATCAAAAGCTAGTGAAAATAGATAAGATTTAAGAATTGATTTAAAACTAGCTAGCAAAGGAGCACATTTCACTTTTTCAGGCAAACTGTTCCAAAGTTTGGGGGCTGCAGTTGAAAAAGCCCAGCCACCCTTAGTTTTGCAGTGTATATCTATTGTATATCTAATCTATATCTATTTTTTTTTAACATGTTAAGATTTTGGATGAGAATTTCGAGCTCAGTGTGCAAAATATTCACAATCAATTGTAATCAATTTAACATATCCTTACTGATACATATGAATTCCGTTTGGGTGGGTGGATGAGGGTGTGTAATGAAAACAAAATGAGATTATTTACCGGGAATGTTGAAGGAATCCCAGTTTTATGTATGAGTAAATGAATCTGCCAGAAATTATCTGAATGGCCATTACTAGCAGTTCTGCAACCGATATTAATGTTCAAAGTGTAGTGAAATCACTATTTAAAATAGCATAGTACCAAGATCAGCAATTTAAGATATTAATTTGTAAGTACAAAACACAAAATACTTCTCTTAAGATTCTTCTCTTCTCTTCAAACAAGACCTTATTAGTCAATTCCAAGACATTCACACACACATTACAGAAAATATCAATCAATCAATCACTTATTTATATAGCACTTTTAACAATACAGATTGTAGCAAAATACTGAACATTATCAAATAAGAGGACAGAGTGATGGTTATGTATAATGACGATTAAACAGTTTATATATCAAATGCAGAGGTGGTCTCTGTAATCAAAACAACGATAATCACTAGAAATTACATGCCCCCAACTAAGCAAGCCAGAGGCGACAGCGGCAAGGAACCAAAAGCCCATCCATGAGAGAACTAGACTTTGGTGGGGCCAGTTCTCCTCTGGCCGGACGCCCATCACCTAATTTCCAGTTTAATTTGAAGCACAAAAATATAAGAGGTATAATGATGATTTAAAAAGGTAATATGTGTAGTCCCAAGTGTCTTAGTAATCTATGCAGTTTCTTAGATGTGAACAAACTATCAATCATTTTCCCTATGTAAAATTGTCAATGAGAATATGAAACTTAATGCACCAGTTCAACTAGAATTTGGAGATAGTATTTACATTTCAATAAGTCTGAGAAGAGACGGCAGAGTTTTGCTAAATAGTTTGTTATTGGATATGTTCTTAACAGACATGGTCTGAATTATTGGCATCCTTAGTAAATACGGTCGAAGTAACCTAAGGCTGTGAAAAAAAAATCTGCATTGTTAATCCTTTTGATCTTTTATTAATTGTTTTTTGTTTTTTAAATATCACAAAAATCTCAACCCTGGTTCTGAAGGGCCACTGTCCTGCAGAGTTTTGCTCCAACCTTGATCAAACTCATATGGTTGCAGCTTACTAGATTGGTTTGAGAAAGCATAAAAATATAAATTCTAAAGCTTGAAAAGTGAAAAAAACCCAAAACTTAAGTTTAAAAGATATGACAGTCTGAAATTGTTTTAAACGTGCCATAGAATTGATTGATATAGTATTTTAAATTGTTCTCCATCAATTTAGAAGGTGTGTGGCTTACATGTTGTACATGTCCACTTACAATCCTACGATTTGTCTTCCGAATGGACTGATCTGTTTTGGAAGGGTCATGAATAATAATGTTAAGCTCTGTTCTGATTGTCTGCTTCACAGTGAGGCTCAATGATGAGCTCTGCTCTGATTGGCTGTTTCACAGTGCAGCTAATTTCAATAGTTCACATAGCAGGAGAAACATTGAAAGGAAAATATATATATTTCAGTACTTTCTCTCGCAGTTATATCATTAGGTAATTATACTGCATATAAAATGTGGGCATTAGGGAACCACTATTACAGTTTTTCTCGATTGCTAAAACACTATAACCAAGCTTTTAAACTAAAATTTCAAAACCATAACGCTATTTTTCTTAAAGCACACCCATTTCCCTAAACTATAAACACTATTCCCTGCTTTGACATATGAGTCAAATTTGGTGAACTATTATTGCAAAACTCTACACACAAATCCCTAAATTTTTCAGTGCTTACACCATGTGGTCATTTAGAAAGCACTAGCATTTGATAATGTTAACTTAAGTCAGCATAGCTTGAGCTCAATTAGCACACAATTAACCAGGTGGAAACACTAGGAGTCAAAATTTATCACACACCAATCAGAACCTTCGATGGATAGATAAAGGGGGCCAAAGTCAGCTCATTCAGGTTTGAAACAATGGATCCAAAGAGATGCAAAGGAAGAGGACGTGGTGGAGGAGGAGGACGTGGTGGAGAAAGAGGACGTAGTGGAGAAAGAGGACGTGGTGGAGAAGTAGGAAGAGGACGTGGTGAAGGAGGAGGACGTGGTGAAAGAGGAGGTGGTGGTCTAGGACAACAGGGACATGGTGGAGAAAGAGGACGTGGTGGAGAAAGAGGACGTGGTGGAGGAGTAGGAAGAGGACGTGGTGAAGGAGGAGGACGTGGTAGAGGAGGTGGAGGTGGAGGACGACTGCGACAAGGAAGGGGAAGAGCAACGGCAAGGAGACAAGCAGTCTCAGATGAAATTCGAGCCACTTTAGTTGACCATGTCCTTGTCCATGGTATGAATATGAGGGAGGCTGGGCTTTGAGTACAGCCAAATTTGAGTCGCTTCACTGTTGCCTCCATCATCAGAACCTTCAGGGAGGTTAACAGGTAGGTGTAGTAGCATTAAGACTGCTTTGTACAGTAACTCTTGAGTTACTGAACTTAAGTTTCTTGAGTTTCAGTATGTTTACATTCTTTTCCTTTAACAAGGATTTGTGACAGTTACAGTAATGAGAGCTTCTATTTTTTTAGGACACAGAGACGACCACCTGGTGGAGGCAGGTTTAGGATTTTGTCGGAGGAGCAAGAGAGGGAACTTGTAAACATGGTAATTGCCAATAATGTAATCCGCCTGCGAGAGATTCAAAGGAGAGTGATTGAGGATGATCATCTTTTTCGAGGGATAAATGCCATCAGCCTCTCCACAATTGACCGCATCCTCCGAAAGAATCAATTCCGGATGAAACAGGCATACCGCGTCCCTTTTGAACGAAACTCTGACAGAGTGAAAAACCAACGTGTGGAATATGTTCAGGTATGAGTTTTGATATTGTATAAAGTATTGTGTACCATCACAGCATGGCAGTTTATGCTGCCATTTGAGCACTCTTGAACTGTGGTTCAGGGTACCGATTGACTCTACTGTGTTATGTGTTTTGCAGAGAATATTTGAGATTGAAGGACGGCCTGTTCCCCATGAAATAATCTTTGTCGATGAGGCAGGTTTTAACCTGACCAAAAGAAGGAAAAGGGGGAGGAACATAATTGGCCATCGGGCTATTGTAAATGTCCCTGGTCAGCGTGGAGGGAATGTCACTATGTGCGCAGCCATCAGCCAACGAGGGGTACTCCACCGCCATGCCGTACTAGGACCCTATAACACTATGCTTCTCCTTGCTTTTCTTGATGGTCTAAGACAACATTTGTTTCAGTTGGACTACAGGGAACCAGCACAGCCAGAGCAGCCTCACTACGTTGTTGTTTGGGATAACGTCAGCTTCCATCGCGCTGCTCTGGTTCGTGACTGGTTTACCAATAACCCAAGGTTTTCTAATATCTTTCTGCCTGCATACTCTCCCTTTCTAAACCCGATAGAGGAGTTCTTTTCGGCATGGCGGTGGAAAGTTTATGACAGAGAACCTTATGTCCGTGTTCACCTCCTCCAGGCCATGGAAGAAGCCTGCCTAGATATAGCAGTAGATGCATGCCAGGGGTGGATCAGGCACGCAAGAGGATTTTACCCCCGCTGCCTGGCTAGGGCCAATATAGCCTGTGACGTGGATGAGATTCTCTGGCCTGACCCAGACCAAAGACAAGATGCTGAGGTGGAATAATATTTTTGGTGTGTGTTGAAAATGAATAGTACATGTATAGTACATGAATAAAAATGTGCCACTGTACATACATTGGTTGCGTCGTTTGTGTTGAACATGTGAAAAGGTTTTTGAGGGGGAGAACCATAAGCAACGTAAGTGTTTTGGAAATATTGTTTTGAATTAATTGCACCAGTGTGTAAGACTATGTTGTAGTGTGTGTGTTTTTGGTTGCTTGTGTTTGATGTCTGAGGGACAAGTTGGGTTTTTCAGCAAAAGTTCATGGTTTTGAGTGAAGAGCTTCATTTTGACCTGAAAATAGGATGTTTGGGAAATTGTGTGAGGAGTTATGGATTTGTGTTTAATGTTGTGAGAATATGAGGCATAGTTTCAAGAAATGTGTTTAAGCAATCTAGAAAAACTGTAATCACTTTTGCATGAAACCACATACAATTTCAAGTCATGTTTCACCCAAGTTTCACTTACAGAGGCTGCATTTGGTCAAAAATACAGTAAAACAGCAAAACTATAAAATATTATTATTATTATTTATTCATGCAATGCAAAATTGATTTTTCACCATCTTTATTCCTCTTTTTAACGTCACATGATCCTTTAATTCTAATATGTTTAATTCTGCTTAATTTATAACTGCTTAATATTTCAGTGGAAACCAATCTTTTTCAAGATTCTCCAATTAACACAAAGCTCAATTGTTTGAAATTTTGTAGCAATAGTTTACTGTCACTTCTTTTCAATTTTGTGTGTTCTTGCTGAATAAAAGTTTTAATGTCTTTACATAAAAACCCATAACCCCAAGTAAAACACTGTAATCATTCTAAAATAAATAGGGTTAATTTTTACGTTTTATGACCTGAATATCACGTCTTGGCATTTACTGGCCACACATTCACTAAAAAACTCATATCCGCCAACCACAACTTTATCACCCCTGCGTCAAGCTTTTGTATTTGCATCACTACATCATATAATTCAGGACTTCTTATAAAAAAAGAGGGACTGTCATGTCTTGGCTGTAAATCTGAATTGGTGAGTGATATTTTACGAGCCTCTCAATGATAGATTTAACCTCCTGTCTTAAATATTTTCAACCCGTTTGTTTTTGTCCTCCTGGACTTTGAAAACATGATGGGGTTGGAGTCCTCAAAGGGCCCTCTCAGATCACTGCCAGCAAAAACACACTCTTGGGACATGTTCCTGCCCCTCTGTCAGGAATCACAACTACTTGCAAACCTGGGACATCAATTACAGTCGTTTCCCCCCTCTCCGACCCCTCAAACGACACATCTCCAGATGGGTGCAGATATGCCACATACACAAAATAACACAATTTTAAGTCATAAGTCCTGAAAGAACGACAGTGAAAAAAATTATATAAAGCAGAATGCAATAGAGTTTACCAGAGGCCAACAACTACTTCTGCCTTTAAAGATTTCAGACCCTTCCCAGCCACCTGAATTACAGAGATGACTTTTTATGATGCAATCAACTCCTGATGAATTTAATTAAATCCAGCCATAAAATTATAGACACAAAATGGATTACAAGCACAAACGTATACCATAATTTGGTCATTAAACAGTTTTGTTTTCAAGTACTGCACAAAACTCACTATTAACATGAAAACAGAAATTGTTGCAATCAACACTGCATGAACTACCTAAAGTTAGTAAGTTAATATGGGAAATATGGAGTAGTGCCATTAGATAATAAAACGAAGTATGAACTGCAGAAAGTATTTGATAATTTAAACAGAACTGCTTTGAAAGGCACATATGAAATCATTTTAATAAAATGAGTTATGACGTGCATCTAAGACCAACCTGTGTTCATGTAGCAAAAAGGAAACAAATGAATTGCACAATATAATAATAATAATATGTTGAAAACAATTCATGAAGCACAAGACTAACAACCTATATTTTAAAAGGAAAGCTAACTGGAATCAATCAACAAGTAAAATTGTAGGGTCTGGTGAAGGACTAATAAACCCTAGACAGGAATGAAAACAAGGTTGTGAGGAGTAGAATATAGAGCGTTTGTTTAATGGATTTTACTGTTGTTTAACAACATATAGCTATTGTTCAGCTGATGAAATGGCTTTCAGACAAATTTCAGTAGACAAAAAAACATAAAAGAGTTTTCCCTGCTGGAAAAAAACCCAGCATATGCTGGTTAGGTATGTTTTGATGCTGGGATGCTGATTTATGCTGGTCCTTTGCCAGCATGTGACCAGCATAAACCAGCAAAGGACCAGCTTAAACCAGCATCAAAACATACCTAACCAGCATAAGCTGTTTTTTTTCAGCAGGGTTGACAGCTAGGAATTGTGAAAATTACATGATGCATCACAGCATCCTTTTCATCCGTGTTAAGTGAATTACACTCTCAGAAATAATGTTACAAAAGCTGTCACTGGGGCCGTACCTTTTCAAATGGTATACTTTGTACATTTTAGGTACTAATATGTACACTTTAAGTATTAATATGTACCTTTAAGCTATCAACACGGACCCTTTTGGTACAAAACGCATCTTTTGAAAAGGTACCGCCCCAGAGACAGCTTTTGTACCTTTATTTCTGAGAGTGTATGGTGTCTAACCTGACTAATGTCTATTAGGCCCAGAATGACTGACTTTATGTACTTCTTAACATGTGAATTCACCTTCTTATTGAGGTCTCTAAGGGAATCCAGCTCCTTCAAGAGAAAGGCAATGTTCTTCTCTTTATCCAGAACTGGTGCTTGCTTTTTGGAGTCACTGAAAACTTTGGAATTTCCTTGGTCCTCGTGAGCATGAGCATGCCTTCAGAAAACACAAAAGTTCATTAGAAACACTCGCATATTAGACTCCCAAACGGGCAACAAAAAATGAATCATTCACATTCTGACATGCAATTATCAAATACACAAGGGATGCGGTCTCCCACTTTCAAGAATATTACTGTGACTTATTTACTTTGAGATATTAGTCAAATCATACAGTTGACCTTTAAGGTAATATTAAAGTATTACTGCACTGTATTGCACGGTAAATTACTTCCCTCTTGTAGCCAGGAATTCGATTCAGTTCTTATTAAGGAGGCAAAGAAAGTGCATTGGAATCTATATTTATAGTTTCAAGCTGCGATATAATTAAAATCATCTTACAATGGACAACCAAGCTAAAAATGAATATTACTGCTATATTCATATTCTATAAAGCCCTTCTCGATAGTACATTAAGACAGATAAAACTAAACAACTGTTGCATATTGGATGTCTGCAACACTATTTTTAAAAGAATATAAAAGAACATACTATTTTTAAAAGAAATTAGTATGCAATATTAATACTATGCACAATTTTTGTACACAGAGAACATTTGGATGACCTACTACATTTGTGTGGTATATAACAGAGTAGACAGCATGGTATAATGTATCCCACAATGCAATGCACTGCATTTGACAATTTCAAAAGTAAATTTTTTTTACATTATAATTTGTTACTTAGTGACGTGGATCCATAACAGAAAAAGATTCGAATCATTTATTGTGCACTGTCTGCGTCACAACTTTGAAGATAGTTTATGTTCATATACAGCTACATGACACATAGATCAAATTTAAAAAGACATAATAGGGGCACTTTAAAAAGAAGAGCATTTATTTTAAATAGAAATCCTTTCTAACAATATACACCACTATTCAAAAGTTTGGGGCCAGAATTTTTTTTCTCTTTTTTTTATTTGAAAGAAATTAAAAGTTTTATTCAGCTAGGATGTATTAAACTGATAGGAAGTGATGGGAAATATTTACTGTATACTGTTAGAAAAGATTAAGATTTTTAATAAATGCTGTTCTTTATAATATTTTATTCATCAAAAAGTCTAAGAAAAAAGTATTGCAGTTTCCTAAAAAACATTTGCCATTACAACTTTGTCAATATTGTTAAGTCTAATAATAAATCGGTGTAATAATAGTGCTAAATTAGGTTAAGTAATGACGTAAAGAGCTAAAACAATTTAAAAAAAAACATAATACCATAATAAAAAACATGATCTTTGAACATTTAGAAAAACTGAGTTATCTGTTTTTTGCAAATAAACTCTTCATATATATTTTAGTAGTTATACTACATGACAATGAAGCATTATCATTGCATACTGATTTTCCATACTTCCATAATTTTTTTTTAGCATGGTACACAGTATGCAGTATGGTATTTAAATATTCCATTTTGAACTGGAGATTCGCTTCAATGCAGCGTAAAAAATAAAAAAAGTAAAAACATAAACGCTGAGGGAAAAAAAGGAAAAAAAACTGCTAACTAAAATTAGAATGAACTTTTCAGCCCTAATAATGATTGAATTTTGATTGCTCGGTGTATGTGAGTCTCTGTTCTCCTGACCTGAGAGCAGCAGACCCTGCCCTGCTGATGCGAGGTGTGTGGACCGGACTGCTGGCTGTCTCATTAATATCCTGCTCCTGCTGTGACGTGGGTCTCTGTGGAGACCGTCTCTCCTCCTCCATGACTCTCACTTCAGCTGCAACTGGGCCTGGCACGGGTGGGGGTGGAGGGAGTCTGAGCATCAAGCCTTCTCTGGGACTGGGAGCCTTAGATACTGTGCCAAAGAAATAAGAATAAGTAAGAGCCACAGTAACACAATAATCTTCACTTGTATAGTACCACCAGGTGCTGCTATGCTACATACAGTATGACACTGTATATTATTACCAAATTATGTCCAAACAATAGTTGGCCTGTGGCAAACACTGATTTGACCCGACATGCAACATCACAGGAGGACAAGGTCAAATATATTTGAAATTTCTAACTGATTTGGTTCCTTGACGTTGTCGCCTCTGGCTTGCTTAGTTGGTGGCACCTGATTTCTAGTGATTATCGTCATTTTGATTACAGAGTCCGCCTCTGCATTTGATAAATAAAGTTTAATCTCGTCATTATACATTACCATCACCCTATTTTCCTACTTGACAATGTTCAGTGCTTTGCTACAATCTGTATTGTTAAAAGTGACTTGACCTTTTTGCTTTTTTTTTGCACTGTTTATATATTAAAACTTGATTTGTTTTTGAACTTTAAAGGTGATTTTCTCAATATTCAGATTTCTTTGCACCCCAGATTCGAGATTTTCAAATCGTTGCATCTCCGCCAAATATTGTCCTAACAAGCCATGCATCAATGGAAGGTTTATTTATTTAGCTTTCAGATTACGTATAAATCTCAATTTTGAAAAATTGACACTTATGTTTTTTGTTCCAGGGTTACATGTCATTTAGGCATACTGTGACTGGTTGTGAGACACTTGAGAACAAACAACATTTGGGTTATTTACTTCAAATATGGCAGTTAAAAAATAATCTCATACCAGATTTAATGTAAACATGAGAGAACTGCAGATAAATAAAGATTATCACTGAAAAATGACAAATGTCATCCTTTTCCTGATATTAAGATTTCATGGAGCTTTTAGTCATTTTTGGATTATAAGGAAAAGAGCACAAGAAAGAAAGAAAATCATTAAGGTTTACAGAATTAAATTTTAGGTGAACAGTTCCTTCGCAAGTTTAATTCTTTTATCCTCCACAATCATATTGTTTACAGTTTTTACTGTTACTGTTTTCAAACAGGTTTTCCTGGCTGTCATCAGTGGGCTAAACAGATGATCCAATGCTATTGGTTGAGTTAATGCTGGATGGCTCAGACAAATAGAGCACGTTTCAAAAGCACCACACTGTTTAGACTATTCAGTGAAATCAACCCAAAAAAAAAAAAAGTATTTTAGTATCCAGAAAAAGCTTTAGGGGCTAAATGAAAAGGAAAGAAAGAAAGAAAGACGTTGCAACCATAACATACAAAACTGCCATTCTTCTGCTGGGAGATTACAGTCTGACGGTTTGAAAAGCTGCTCTGTTGGTTGGTTTGCGTCAGCTCTCTGAAAAGGAAACTAGGTCTGGCCGTCTTTCATGAGGGAATGTGGCGATCCGTGCCGAGTGACTGGCAGGAGGGGGAAAACGAGGTCTTCTGTCAATGTTTCTGTAGCGCTCAGGGCCAGAGATGCAGGCGGAGAGGCAAACACAGAGGCCTGTCTCTCTGGCAGTCTTTCTGAAAACGTGCTTTGCTCCTCAGGGAAAGCTGGATGTAACCCGGATTGTTTGTGATCAAAGAGCGATGGCCCTTGAATCAGAGATATTTAAACGAGTGCAAATTTGTGACGAAATAACTAGTGAAGATAAGAGACTTGAAAGAGGGTTGAAACTGTCAGAAGCAGATGGTGTTCAAGCTACTTTTAAAGCTAAAATGCGTTCAAAATGTCTTTCAAACAGGTTTCCTGATTTTGTCTGCACAGTAAAAAACGGTTTACGTTTTTTTTAGCTGTAAAATATTGTAAAAATGCTACAGAAAAAAAAAACCTTAATAGGTTATCAGCAAGTTCCTGTACTATATACAGGGAAAAACTGTACAACATCTAACCATGTAATTTTACAGTAAAATGCTGTTAATCGTACAGTTAGACATAAATAGAACAAATCACTGCATAATTCACAGTCAAAAACTGTAAAGTGATATTCCCAGAATCTCTGTGTGACATTTTGCTTAAATAACCATGTTTTGTTATAGTTTTTGCTATCAGTTATGTACATTTGGACTTTATGTTATGCCTTCTGTTGTTTATTGAACGCATTACTTAAGTGTGTGTTACCATGAGGGTGTTTTGTGTTAGCATGAATGACGTTGTGCACCTTCTATATATTATATATTCTTCTGCTTGTGGTGAAGCTACTGATTCTTGATTGATGAGCTTTGATTCTTCACTTGGCTTTCTCTTTTACCACCATTATTAGTATTTTAAAGGTACAAAATAGCAGTGTGCATTGTTGAATTTACTTTAATATGTTTGTTTGTAAATTACAGTTGTATACCGTAAAATGTACAGGTTTTGGCTGTATTTGTGTTTCCAGTTTGGCACAGCTGCCAAATTGTTTTTGTAAAAACTACAGAATCTTTTTTTACAGTGTGCCATTGGCCTGCTTAACAGATAGTCCCTCCCTTAAATTCACGCTATTGGTTGAGTGTTGATGGGTGAAGCTGGTCGGGATGCTCAACAAACAGAGCAATGTTTTGGTGCAGCCACAAAGCCACAATGTTTACAAATTCAGTGGAATCAACGTACAAAAAAAAATTTAAAAAAAATTACACACTCCAGCTTTAACATTTACAAGCAAATCAAACAGATAGAAGCGCTAAGTGCATGCACAGGGTCAAGTGCTTCACAAAAAAAGACGCCTGGCCGTCCTGCGATTATAAAATATACATAAATCAGTTCAACATCAATGCAATTCAAATTGAGCAAAACTCAAACACACAGTGCTTAAATCAAAAGCATCAAAAAAGGGGAAATCATTCTGCGTTAATAAATGCGCTGTGATGCTCGAGTCTTGCGACCACGATGTCCAAAAAGCTCCAGCTTAGCCGCCACAATTATTTAGCGAAAGGTCAGGTTTTGAAGTCGAGATCAGGGAGGTCTGCCTCATGGCTTTGTTGCTAGGGCTCTGCTCTCAGGATTGCTGGAGACAGTTATTAGTATTCCCCGTAAGACTCACCCGTGCAAACACCAAATTCAAACCATGAATAATAACGCCAAACACACTTATAGAAGCCCTTTGTCACACTGCAAATATGCGACTTTTGGATACATTGTTCCCTAACCTGGGTTACTTCTTTAATTTTATCTCCCTCTCCGGGTGTCTCTCACAAAGGTAACTGCCCCTGAGAATGTGTGTTTAAAGCGCCATTTCCCTCACAAATGGGGTGAACGGGGCTTTTAATCTAAGCGTGCAAAGTAAAGGCCCATTTCCTATGGGAACCGAGCGAAAAACATTAACAGCAAATTCAGAAAAAGAAGAAGTAGCTCCCTTTCATTTGATGAGTGTCAATTTAAATTGAATTGGCCACAAACCATATGATATTGAATTAAACTGAACAACAGGAAAAGGAATTGTCTAAATTGTAATTTAAAGAAACTTAGTACAGCCACACAATAATAAAATAAGCAGATAACTTGGGTGGATAAGCTTTTTGGCTTTAAGGCTTTTAATTAGAGCATTTTGAGTAATTATGTCTTTTTTTACACAACTACATTAAAATACATTAAAATATAAGATCAATTATTAAGCAGACAATTAAAAATAAATCAAACACTAATTTAAAAACTTAATTCAAATTGTGCTATTTGGAAAATAGAATTTTGCTACTTCAGTTTAAATCCAATTCCATTCCGGAAAGTAGAATTTTAAAAGCATTCTTAATTCAAGCATTCACCATGAAAAAAGATATTTTATATAATCAATGTGGCAAAAAAAAATTACCAGACATGATCATTTCCGCCATTCATTCTACCAACGGTCTTGTGCCATCTTACTAATGTCTGTCACTAATAATCAAACACAGGCTGATTAACCGCCTGCAAAAAGATTGAAGTGTTTCACCAACAGCCCAAATGTATATTTGAGCAGCGAGGCAGAATAAATTTGCATATCAGGAGCGTCTGGTGAAGGGTTGGTAAATACTCTGTTTATCTCTCATTGTCATTCCAACCAGTCTATCTAAACAGTGGCTCTTCTACAGCGTTATAGCCTAGGTAAAGTTATTACACAGCAGCCCGGAATTATGGAATAATGTAAATAAATGTTTATGTAGATAAATCAATAAATAAATAAATAAATAAATACGTGCAAATAACTGTACTATATTGAGCATTTAGACATTGGAAAGCCTGTAAAACAACTCTTTACTCATAAAAACAGACACAAAATGGCAAAAATGCAAGAGGAAATAGTGGTAGCATAAATAGTAAAAGCATGAGGTAAAAAAAGAGCCTTATAATGGGAAAATAACACTTTTTTAATAAGATTTTGTTTATTTGAAAGCAATTATAATGTATAATTTATTACCTTGTATGAGTTTTTCCTCCAGGGCTTTTGATAAACTCTGATATTGGGATGCAGCTGAAATAGTTTCTCCTAAAGAGGATCTAGGGGGAAAAAGTGAAATGTATAAATATACAAAACAAGTATATAAAATAAACACTTTTTTTACTCGTCCCCTTCGACATCTAACAGCAGTGCACTGTGTCTGACACACTCAGGTGAAGACAGGTACAGGATATTGACAAACTGTACATCAATGACACTGCTTTGAAGGACCTCCATGTTTTGTTTCAAAGCGCTGAGTAAAGCGAGGACATGAAGCAAATATCAAAGACCTTCAAGACTCTAAGAGGGCAGTTAACTCTTCTCACAAGTTGAATTCTTTTGCAAAACAAACATAAGAATCAGTATCAAGAGTAAATAAAAATACAAGTTAAATTGTACTGTACCACACAAATAGAACACTATAATTGGTAAACATAGCCAAAATACTAATTCATCATTTTAGTATACAGCATGCATACTTCCAAAAAGCAAACACAGAATTCTAGTTTAAAAAATATATGCATTGCATTCTTTTTGTCAGAAGAAAGTTTAAATCATCAACAGAGTTGATTTAGTATTGAAGTTAACATGAAACCTTTGATTGCATGCTTTTTCTGCACAAACCAAATTACATTTGCATCGCACTAAAGATGAACAAACTAAACTAGCAGCTGATTTTTAAACATTGTAACACCGTTTTGGATTTAGAAAACACATCTCTGCAAAGATATCATTACAGCGTGTAATCATCACCTGCAACGTACACTGATAAACATTTCGCACATATTAAAAAATCGTCCTTAATTGTAACATGTGGAAGAAAGCCATTGACAAACAGTGTAAAATGAGCCGAGGAAGGCATCTTTACCCAAGTTGTGGTGTGGTCTCTGAACAATGGTGCTTTACAGGGGACGGCAGCCTTTGTTTCAGTTCTTCATTGACTTTAGGATTAGCTGGAAATATATAGAAGGGATATGATTAATTTCACTGCGCAAAAAAAAAAAAAAAAAAATGCTTTTCATCACAGCCTCCAGCTCACTCCTTTTCCATTAGACTTAGAAAGGTTAGTATTAATTACAGCCTGTCAATATGATCTCGGGGTGCTTGGTGGAGTGCAATCTTTAATAACCTCTGGAGTAGAGGCAGCAAAACAAGACAGGCGGCTTTTAATTTGCCGTGTGAAATTATGCTTTAAGACTTTGTCTTTATCTCATCCACTGTGTACCAGTGCTTTACCTCGCAGTTTATGGAGGACTAATGAACGAGGGCAATTAACAAAGCGTAATCCCACCATGCAATCGTTTTAATGCTTTTAGCTATCAGAAAAGTAAACAGCCATTTAATACAGCTCAAGCCATATCAGATCCTAGTCAGGAAGCGCCAATTAAAGCGTCATCTACTCAGGTGTAATTAAATAATGGTGGATAATTTAGTTCCGTGAACGGAAGCTAATTCATAAGCAAGCAACAAACAGACAGGAGGCAATTAGCAGGAACGCTGACATTCAGACAGCAGAGCCTGTTGATCGCTGGCGGTGGGAGCCGTGGTGGAGAGCTTCCCTCTAGTGGTGGAGCTTCTGAGACGAGAACTTCTTAACACAACACACACACCAGGGGCTTACAAACGTAAACACTTGCCGTTTCACTTCTGTCAACTGTAGGTGCTTTGCGGTGTCACATTAACAAACCAAATGAAGAACGCGTTTTCAGGAAAGGGTCAGACTGAATCTGGCAAACGCAGAATGTTTACCTTGTGTTTCCTGGTAGGTTATTTTTTGGGAAACACTTTGGTTAGGAAAACCTTAATAGGTCCCCAATGTCTTCTAAAGGATTCCCACACAATTTTCAAGATTGTACTTACAAAGAGCAATTGCTAGCCAAAGCAATCATTTAGAGCCGTTTCCCTGAACACATGGCATTTACTGCATTGCATAAATGACCTAATATGATCTTCTAGATTTAAAGAATTCGTACTTCACTAGTCTCTTAAGCGTTTACTATTTTCTGTGCTGAACTGCTCATTATGACTTGTGAAATCTTGGATTGACACATTTTATGTCTTGCGCTGATGTACACAACAGTTCAAAAAATGTAGGCTCAGGAAGATTTGGTTTTGGAAGAAATTTATGGAAGCAAAAAAAATATTTATGCTATAAGGTATAACATATGCTGTTCTTTTAAATCATCCAGTCATCTAAACATAAAAAAGTTTTCCTAAGAATTAATTTTCAAAAAATCTTCTTGAGCAGCAAATCAGCATAGCTGATAGAAAATAATAGCTGATAATAGCTGTAGAAAATTCAGCTTTTCATCACAGGAATAAATTACATTTTAAAACACACCAAAAAAACAACACCTCTTATTTTAGAATAAAAAAAAATTATATATATATATATATATATATATATATATTACAATATATTTAGTACACAGTTTTACAGTATTTGTAATAAATGCATTGAAAAAAATTAAATTAATTAAATTATAAAAAAAATAGAAAATGTGGTTTCACTACACAGAAAAAAAACTTGTTTTTAAGAACCGTTCACTAAAAGTCCACCTAAAATGGCATCGCTGTGAACTTGTATTTAAGAGTGAAAACCCCAACTATTCTAATTCTCAGCATCCTTAAAGATGGTGTACGTAAAAACCACAGGACAAACAACGATCAGGTTCTTGGGAAAAGGAAACAAAGGTCATGAAAATGATAGAGGGGACGGCGGACAGCATGAGAGAAAGTTGGCAGAAGAGAGCTAAGAAGACATAAAAAGTGAGTGCTCTTGGGAGGTTGTGCGCGAGGCGGGTGGGGGTGACCCCTGGGGCAGATGCCAGTGGAACGTTATCCCCTCGCTGTAAGCCAGCACACACAGCTCACACCGCTCACACGCTATTCAGCTCAGACACAGTCAGGCGTGAACGGACAACTGGCTTTTTGTGCCAAACACCACAGGGCTCCATTAATCTCAGTGATAGACTCTGAGCGGGAGCTGGCCCTGCGCACCGCACTTTCACAGAGAAAGAGAGGAGGACGAGGATGAAGAAAGACTTTAAAGATAGTAGGTACGGCTAAGACGCCTGGTAATCCGTTAACACTAACAAGAGAAAGCAGCTTTGGAAAAGACAGAAAGGGGGAAGAAAAACAAGGCAAAGCATACAAACCTGACCTTTTGATGTTCGCGTAATTTTCGGAGAGACACGTTAAACAGTTCCCAGAAAAGAGCGCTTTACCAAATAAATTTGGGCCGATTCATTGATTGACACCGTTTCCTGAGAGAATCACCCCCCAAGAAACTTAATGAAACTGATACTATCCAATAATCCGAAATTGAAAAACAGGGAAGAGCTCGTTCTGGCTTAATGAAAGTTTGAATTGTGCTGAGTGCAATAGGAGGCCAGTTTCTTTGCGGCTCCCGCTCCAGATGGTGAATTAGCATTGCATCTACATTTTCTACATAATCTGCAGGAGTTTCATGATAGATTAATGAGCTATTAGCCTCAGTGCTCACAGGGCAGTGACGAAAACTACATTCACGCCAAAGCATGCGGAGAGCGACATGCTACAATGAAGCCAATAACCAGTCATTGTGTACAAGCGGCGGCTCCGCGGCTAGCTGAGGAGCTGACTCGAATTAAATCGTAGTTAAATCGCAGTTTATTCCTCTGTATTAAATGCTCAGGCAAGCACAAATCATTACATAAATTTCCAACCTAACAGTTAAACTGTTAAAAGCACCAAAACTGGAGTTAAAGGCCACTAATTGAATTTGAATGTTAAAATACTTTATTTAATTCCAGCTTCATAGCCAGAAACTGTAAGATATATTCATAAGTTATATGAAGTTATATAAGTAAACATTAAGGCATACAGTAGCACTGTCTCAACCAATGGTGACAGCTTAGGGCGGAGCTATCTGTTTGACCAGCCAATGGCAGACTTTATGGGAAACCTGTTTGAAAACAGTTGAAAACATTTATATATATTATACATTAACATAACATTTTTGTGGAATTCCATACAAAGACTATATTCTTTAGTTTTTTATTTCACTATAGTGTACAATGTAAAAGCCTGTTAGAGCAATTTCGAAACATATCTGATGTATCAGGTGAAAAAGACACAAAAGAGGCAGCTTTTCAGATTGAACTATCATTTCCTTCAGATAATGTTGAATATTTCATCCATTTTCGCTCACGGGGATGAAACGTGAGTAAATAACGAAACGTTAATAGTTTAGGCGCCTGCATCAAATGTAAAAAACGTCTAAAATCTTACAAAACAGCACTTGCCACTTAAAGCCACTTTATCCTTCCTTCAAACTTTTCTCATTTCAATTTGTCCTTTGCTGTCGCTCGGTGATCTTCATTTTCCTGTCTTGTAGACTTTAAGCTAATTGCCTCGGTGGGCTACTTATTATTCATGTACAATTATTGCAGTGTAATGTCTTTAAATCCTTTTAAATGACCATTCATGCGTCGCATTCATTGAAAATGCCTTTGATGTCTGTCAAAGATGGAATTCTTCAAAAAGAAATGTCTAAGCCCAATTTCAATCGCTCGATGAGGGGGGTTTGGCGTTTCCCTCTAATATAAACTAAATTCCATTAATTTTTTAAGCTGCATTTAATGCAATTCCTCCGCAAAAAGTTTCCAGATTCTTCAGTCAGTCATTTGTATTCCAGCTGACTTTATGAATATTAATAACAGTGTTATCCTGATTAAACGGGCTTCATGTGAAATCCCTGTGAATCTACGAGCTCAGGATTCTCGTCTTACCGAATCTTTATGAATTTTGATACGGACATTAATGTGGAGAGAGTCTTAAAGCAGGTTTAATTGTACAGCATGCTTGTGCCTCAGAAGGAAAAAGGCAGACATGGATTGATTTGATATGGATAAACAGGCTCTCTTATACGGGGAGGTGCGCACAAGCACCTGGATGCACCCCGCCGTGTAATTTGATTGTCACGGGCTGTCGTGAAGCTTTCAATGGTCTTGACTTTTCCTGGATCAAAAGATTTTATTGACTCGCAGGCAGATATTAACGATAGAAACTGTTTTTGTCAATCGGTTACATGTGAGCTGGAGAGCTGGTATTTGTTTCCTTTTTCCTTTTTTATCTGTTAATGCTGATCAGTGAACTGTTTCTGCCTCTGCCTCTGAATGAACAGCCACTGAGACAAAATAACAGCTTGACTTTAAAAAGATGCAGAGATTAAACATTAAAAGTGTGAGAGTATTACCGCAAATTCTTAAATTGTTAATAAATAAATACAATTAAATGATTAAATTACTTATAAAATGCAGTTTATAAATATTTTACATAATTAAATGAATTTTAAAAACATTAATTATTTTTCAGTAATTATATTTTTAACAGCTTAAGAACAGCAAGTGAAAATTTTAACAAAAAAATACATATTTTGACAAGGCATGCTCCACTTGAGCTGACAAACTCAGTGTGGTCTCACATTTACATCAAAAAATAAATAAACTAAATAATATTTAATTAATTAATTTAATTTTTTTTTATGGTGTCAGTCTCTGAATCTAGACCTAGATATGATAGCAACTATAAGACAGTATTAATATAAATAATGCAGACAGTAAAAGTAAAAAGTGAAAGTTAATGATTCTTCAAATGGATGCTGAGATCAAAGTGAGGCTCTGCAACATATATGGCTCAAATAAACTCCAACATTTAGTAGAAATGCAAAAAAGAAAAAAGCGCATAAACAATTCTCAACTTGTGGAACCCTTAACTGATTATTGATTGGATCAAGTAGATGATTAACCAATTCTGATGAAAGATAAAACCTGAGGGGGTTTAGTGCTTGCTGGATCTTCTGCAAACAAACCCACTCAAATAGACTATAAATCAAAAAGATTGTGTCCTACTTGGAAAGCTTACTTTTATACAATTGCATCATCGTCTTCAGTGACAAAAACAACATTTTAGAGCTAGCTCTTACATTAAGTTTGAGACTAACTATACTTGCGATGTGCATATAATTCATAGTTATATAAAACTGTTCTCTTCAAACAATCTTTTACCCAAGTGGCTAGTTAAACGAGTAGCTAATCAAAATAGAGCAATAGAAAACCTCCAGGACCACCACTGCCACTTTATTGAAGGTCTAAAATTACGCAGTCTCTCAAATGAAAGCATAATTCCTCGCATTACTTGAAAATTCTCAAGGTAGGCCTTATGTTTCTTAGATGACGGAGACGTCTAGCAGGGAGAGTGGGATCTGTGAAGCAGGATGGCGCGTCTTACGGGCGTAAAGCTCATTCTCAGAGCAGGCGCAGTGATAATTGAATTGAGCCTGTGGGAAATGAGCTAGCGCTAGCATCTCAGATCTCTCTGATGGATCCGTCCTCGGTGATGTCTATCAGGCCGCGATTCACTGATCCTCCTGCATTAACGGGGGAGGAGAAATGACCCTCCAAATCTACTAGGATGAGTGCCTCAATTTCCCCATATCCAGCTAATTTGGGTGCGAGAGAAGCGTGAGCCGAGCTAGGAGTAAAGAGAACGCTTCCCCCACCCCACAACTTCCTTTAAACAGGCCTGCTTGAATGAATAAAAGCAGGCAAAATGCCCCCCTAAGATGTGCAAAAGGATAAACCCTGAACGCTCTATATTGTGTGTTTGATCCTGTCAATTATCAGTTATGAGATGGGTGATATGATTCAAGCCAAATATAAATGCTTCACACAATGCATGAAATTCTACAGTCGGACTAATACAGATAAACCTTAATAATCAACTAAACCAAAGCCAGAAAACAATGCACATATAATGCGATTAAGTCATTTGACTCGTCTGCATAAAGCTAATAAAAGAGTTTATTAATATGTAATATAAATCTATATCAAGAAAATGTTTAATTCTATAATTCAGTGCTTTGTAATGCTGAATACAGCAAAGTATGTTGGGAAAATCAGAGTTGCATTAATTATATCAAATCTGAAAAAATGTAAATAAATTAATTGCACACTTTATATTCAAGAAATGGCCCTTGACCTCTAACCTCACTTACTCATAATGCTGTTTTTTATTAAACTCTCTCCTAATTTACTGTTCAATTTGAAAAGTTCATTACACGCAGTGCACAGTATTACATACTATACCAATATATCTCTTAAACATCAGTTTAACGCCAGTGCTTAAATATTATGCAGAAAATGATTCGTTTCAATCCACCCGGAGCAAATTTTGCCGCTTTTGACAGCTTGATTTGCTGACAAACTCAGGTTGTCACAGTTATTCACCAAAAATTAATTTTAAAAGGTCTGTATTTGTAAGCACTTAGACAAACAGCACATTTTATTTCAATTCTGCGATTCGATGTCAAGAGTGAATATTTCAGCGATTGGATAATTCATCTGCTGAATGTAACCTCAAAATTGGCTGTGTAAATATGGACTAAGCTGAGATTTGCATTGGCTAACATTTGGGAGGGAGAACAGAGTTATTTAAGGATGAGCTTAATGCAGTCGATACGCGAGCGAAGGAAGATTTCGCTCCTATTCCTAACACTGTTGCACACTCACAGTTCTGAGGCAACTGAATTCACGCTTTAATCAATGTCGAACTTTTTTTAGATTTGCAAAGACGTAGAGAAGACAATCCTGATCCATTTACTTTCCTGCCGAGGCGTTGTGGGCCCTTGGTTCTAGGTCATGATAAAAATAATCATTTCATTTGTCACCACCTTTGCTCATGCGCCGATCAAAACAAAATACTTCAACCGCATTCCTTTCCACGTTTATGAGCATTTTAACTCAAGCACAAAAACATAAGGAAAACAAAGCCTTATTGTGGCAAAGATTGTGAAACTAGAGCAAGGTGGCGTCACCAGCCGTGACACTGTTATTACTCATCGAAGAGACGCCAAACAGGAGAGGTGGGGCTCAGGGAAAGAGTCAACTCAAGGTCAGCTGTCTTATGAAAGACATTCCGGCCAAGTGTTTCGCCTTCTCGACTCCGTGTCGCTTCTACCGAAAGCTGTGCAAGTTTCGACTCATTATCTCTGTACACCTCTCTAATAAAAACGAACCGATGGGACTGCTTGTCTCTGTACATTTGTATCTCTGTCTCCTTAGAAAAAATAAGGGTGCTCTAAAAATAGCATACGCTAAATAAATACACTTGAAAGAATTCTAAATCACATGTTATATATTCTGTTTTTGCTTAGTTTTTTGCAAATTTGTGAACATTTGTTACTTTCTTCTTCAGAAGCTTTAAATAATAGCATTGGCTTAATAGACAAATACTTTTTATTTTACTACTATACATTGTTTTTCTTTGCACATTATGCAACTGAATATCTATATATCTGCCATAGCTGTATTTATTTTTAACTTGTGACATTATTGACTTTTTCTCAAAAAAAAAAAAAAAAAGGATATGGCCTCTGGATACACTGCAATAAAAATAAATAATAAAAAAATAAAGGTGTAGATGTAGGTAACTAGATAGCTGCTGATCCTCATTGACTTTCATAGATTTTCTTCAAATATCTGCTTTTGTGTTCGATCAATCATTGAGGTTTGGAAGCACTTGAAGGTGATTGAATGATGAGGTTAACTATTCCTTTAACTATACTCTCCCACAAAGTAATGAGCTAGTGATACCATATTGAATAAATAAGACAATTGTTGGCCTTTCATATCTCATAGGCTTATAGACATACTAACAGAAATGTTAACATTCAACATTTAGTCATTTAGTCCACTAATAAAAAACAAAAAAAACATATTGGCTATTTTTAGGCACAGTAAAAGCTCCTTTGATGGTTTGCAAAAGATCTGATTAATTCATCACTGTTTAGCAGCAGAAAAAAACCTGTAGCGACTTGCTGTTTGGTGGCAAACTACATTTGCTGTGGTTATTTATTGTAAGGAGTTAGACAAATGACCGCTTTGATCGTTCTAATGGCAACACAAATACTCCCATAATTTCCCTGAATGTTCATCAATGGAAAAACTTTTATATCAAGTCAAAATTTGTTAAAAGCAACACTGAAAGGGCTCCAAAATCCGACGTGATTGCTGTGCATGTCACCTCAGCGCCCGGCGCTAAAACACACATAGCTAGTGGTGCAAGGATCCTCAACAAACACATCTTCCTTTGTTCAGGAAATCCTTTCTCCAACACGAACTGCAAAGCTGAACTTTGGGCAATGCAGAAGCGTCAAATCCAAACACAGCTTTTCCCTCTTTTTTTTTCACCCTCAAGGATGAGTGATGCTCGCGGTTTCGACCTGTCCTTCAAACAAACCAGCGGGACACTGAAGTGAGAAAACACTCCAGGACATTCCGGGGTTCTTTTCCAAACTGGAGAACATTGGGGAACAAACAAAGTTGATATAAATGTGTGATATTCGGATATGGCAGGCACTTGGGCGACGTCGGTGCCACTGTGGGACACATGCGGAGAGGATTGTGGGAGGTATTGTGTGTTCAGGGATGTACATCACTGCAAATATTTACAGAGCAGCTGATGTACAATAGAGGAATCACATGACTGTCTCTTCCGAATACATGCTCACGTACATGTGCTTAGATCAAATCTACGTCAATGATGCTCTTCTCTAAAGAACGAACAAGTCATTAAGAACTTAGCACAAGAGGACCGTGCTTCACTAACCCACAGCTAGGCCCTCATGAACTCTGTATCTCTGACCTTTTGTGGTATATATTTGCTTTATACACTTATTCATGTTCACATCAAGGACAAGAACAATAATGATAACGATAAAGATATAGTAAAATGGCAGAGAAACAATATTGGAGGAATCATTAAAAAAAAAAAGCTAATGAACAATAAAAAACAATGACAGCCAATCAGAATTCATCAATGAGCTAAAGAATTTAAAGCGACAGACGACATCAAAAGATGAATTACCAACCAAAATCTGCTCCAGTTTTCATCACTATTATGCAAAAATAAAGATATATATCTCTTTAAACTGTAAATAATTTTTACAACACAGTGTAAAAATAAAATAGCACTTTGAAAGGCATGTTTAATTCTGTCTTACTGTAATAAAAGCAGAATGAAGAGAATCATCATTAAATGATGTGAATGACGGTTCTCATTCTCTGTGAGATAATATCCACATTACTTTTACATGAATGCAGTTTTATGTATTTTGGACAAAAACAGTCTGCTATGATGCTTGATATTCGAAAAAGGGAAATGTGTTATCATATTATTTTTATTAACTATATTATAATCATAAATGCATTGGTTTGTACCATTCACTGCGCTCTTAATCTTCTAGATATTTACCTGTAGAGGCTAATGAACTAGAAGTCAAGCATTTTTAAAGAATATAGTGTACTTCCGCCTTGCGAAATAAGGTGCAGATTTCAAATTTCTGAATCATTTTTATTTTAATGACAGGCAAAAGCTTTTCAATCTTCTGTTCCCGCTCTCTTAATAAATTCTCCAACTCAAGTGCCAACCATCTACTAAACATTCCTGAAATACAAGTGCGTAAAAAAGCTGTAAAAATGCCACTCTGTGAAAGTGGCCCATCATTGTTCGGCCGGCCTCCTTTGGGAGCGTGAATGTGCTGAAAAGCCGAGGGGAGGCCGGGGCAACAGGACCAGGCACTCCGTCCTCATTACCACTTGATGTTTGAACACAGGCCACAGGAGTGACCGTTTAAATTGCCCCCTGTTCAAACAGTTCCCAAGCATCTGTGGTTCACAGCAAAGTAAGCCTTGTTTGTTTTCCTCTCTGTTTCATGGGCCATCACTAGGTCGTCTGGAATCCTGCTCGCAACTGGGTGGTAGGAGTGTTAGCATCATACGAGTGTCAGCCCGAAACAGTACAGCTCTTAAGAATGCATGTATCAGAGGTCCTGTGATGCTGATTTCAAATGAATTTGCTTATATCATAATATAAAAAAAGGGAATTACAAGGCTTAGAGTTAGGAGCCACTTTACTTACTGTGTTGGAAACATGATATCAGTTCAAATAAGCCTGACAATCCTCATATCTGGATTCTTAGTAAACAAAAACATTTTACATAATATAATTTTTTTTTTCTCCAACAGTTTCTGTTATTGTTTTTGGTTTGTGATAGAGAGAGAGAGATAATCTTCAAGAAAAAACATACACACAAGTTGAAGAATCTCACAATATCTATTATATATATATATATTTATATTTATTTATCGAATGAAAGCTCTCAATGAGCTCTTTCCGCAGGCAAAAATATACTGTCAACCATGAGTATAAAATATAGTTATAAACATTATAATCTGCAAAAAAATTTTATATTGTAAAAATAAAAAAATATAATATTACAAAAAATGTTTCTAATATAAATTATCTAACAATAGCATCATAATTTAAATAAAAGCATTTCTTTTTCAAAGAATCATTATTTCCTGCCATAATAAATGAGCATGTAAGAGAATAAAACAATGAAACATCCACGTTAGATATATTAGAGCGGGAATGTCATAATGCAAGGAAATTCTAATAGACCACTCATCTTCATGCAAAAAAACCCCATCCTATTTTAAAAATATGACCTGAAGATGTTTTTATAAGGCTGACCCAAACATCCACAAAAAAAAAATCTTCATTTCGAGATCCTTTCAAGAGATGCCAACCTCTCGTTGGGTTTTACAGCTCCAGTCTTTGTATGTTTGTGAGTGCGCTGGCCTTTCTGCTAGGTTTATTTGGTTTCAGATCACAGTAACCAGGCTTCCACAGTTAAGCAGTGCCCATCCTAGGTCTATTCCTTAAACCAACACAGAGACACAAAAGAGGAGGACAGAGCCCTGAGGAATCCCTCTGTCACTGGCGGACCACCCACTTAGGGAGCAGACAAGCCTGTTAGGCCACACGGCACTCCATTCTAGGGATTTTGAACTTCAATGGGACCCACAAGGAAGCCGAACGGGTCGTCAACGCGCCTCCTGCTCTCCGTGTAGCTAAGCACGGCAGAGAGAGTGAGACGTGATATCAGGGTGGGTGGCTGTCCGAAAAGCAGAGCAGGAACACACCATACCGCCACAAGAGGACCAGAGTTGATGGGACTAAACAGTTCGTTTACGTTTGCTGACCGGACGGCCCACACAGGGGGAGGGGGGCATGCCGGGTTATGTCAAAGGTCGATCCACCTGCTAAGAACAAAGCTTGTTGAGACTGTAGCCCCATTTCTGCTCTTGTCGGGAAGTCCAGATCAGCTCCATAGGAAACTTAGCGTGTTTGTTATGATGGACTTGGTGTGTGTGCTTTGAATTTAGACTGCAAAAGAACAGTTATCCCATGCAAGAAAACAATCCAGCGTCTCAGTTGTAATAACACGACCCAGCCTACAGCAGTCCGCTTATCCCAAACCACGTCAGACAAATAAAATCAGCAGGGAAACAGACGCAAGAGAAACGCAGCATCACAGGCGTGAAAATTGGATTTGGGTTCAAAGATGTACGGTCACACTTATTCAGCTGTTCTGTGCCACTTTGAAAACTGAAAAAGCATGGACGATTTTGACATTTAAAAAGACCAGTGGCTGATAAATTGATCAAATGTTTTTAAATAGCTGTATTTTACAATATAGTCATGGCAAATAGGCAAAAAATGCATACAATTGCTGAAATGTAAATACTTATTTCGCCCACTTAGGGAGCAGACAAGCCTGTTAGGCCACACGGCACTCCATTCTAGGGATTTTGAACTTCAATGGGACCCACAAGGAAGCCGAAGGGGTCGCCAACGCGCCTCCTGCTCTCCGTGAAGCCAAGCACGGCGGAGAGCGATGTGATATCAGGGTGGGAGGCTGTCGGAATAGCCATGCGGGACCACACTGTACCGCCGAGCCGAGTTGATGGGACTAAACAGTTTGTTTACCATTATAAGGTTCTACCAATTTTATATGCTGTTGATGGATTTTTTGTTGTTGTTGTTAATTGCGTTGCTTACTATATACTGAAAATTTACAATAAATAAATAAATAATAAACAAACTACAGTTAAATCTTTAATGCCAAATATACATAGGCTACAAAAAAAATTCTAATGCCATATATATATATATATAAAAGCTAACTCTTACTATAATCATCTGACACATCCAATTCATGTAATATAATATCCAAAAAATGCAAATGTTAATTTAAAAACATTTTTATATTTTAATATATGTATATTCAAAAGTTTACAAGGTTACAAACCAATATGCAATTTAATAACAATTATTAAAAAATGCTGGTTCACTATTTTGATTGACGCCTATTTATTCAAACAGTATTTAAATGTACTTTCCTGTTTGTATTAATCCAATTGTCTGTGTTCACTAAATGCAATTACAGTTCAACGATTTACAACATAATTTCATACGCAGAGCAAAAAAAACTGCACTGTGTCCCAATATTACATTTTTATTTCCAGAACTGCTTTCTAATAGTAATACAACACTCACAAATGTACTGCAACAGTGCTGATATTGCTAATCAATCCTTATATGCATGTTAAAAACACCGAACTTTCAGAATTGAATGAGAAATGTGCTTGTCGTTTTAGAGGAACATGCGCATTGTTATGCTGATGTCGGCTAACTGCCGCTTGGATCCTGATAGCTGTGCGCTCTTTATCTGTGGTAAAGGATAATATGTGTGGCAAAGCCTTAAACTAAACAAACATTCAAGCTGATTAAAGAGAGAGTTGGGTGGGATCAAATGCTTCATGCTTATCTGCCACCAAAAAGGAAGGAGATGGCTTTAATACAGGTGACTGCAATGCAAAACTTCACACAAAAAACCCCTACAGATAATATTAATGAGCGTAAAACACAAGCGCATATGCGTGAGTGGCAGACAATGTCTGCGCACCAAAAACACACAAACCCATAAAAATCAGGCACGCAGCCATATACCCAGAGGCGCACATACACACGCTTGGCGTCTAAGATATCAGGATACATGTTAAGTAGATCCTGTTCCAGGTCTTGGCCTCCACCCATCACTAGGATGTAACGCTTTGGGTTGGGCTGTTCTGCTGCAGGATGTGTCAGCACATCAGAGAAACAGCTAACCTGGCATTAACTCCCAAAAAAAACACACAGGGGTCATGCTATGAAGGATCGAACCTCATCGGTGGCCTTTACAATGCACGTTGCTGTTTGATAGCGAGAGACAGAGGCTCATGTGCAGCTCTCCAACTTATATACATAGATTAGGTCATACAGATGGAGACTAGACAGTGCCAATGCAAAGTATAAAGAGGCAGCAATAACGCTTCACAACAAATGAACCACTGTTACAATTATTATACATGGAAAATGGTTCGAATTTTGTTGTATTCAGTATATACACACACTATTGTTCAAATGTTTAGGGTTAGCAAAGATTTATTTGATCAAAAAAACAAAAACTGAAATATTATTACAATTTAAAATAACTTTTTTATTATGGTAATATATTTTACTGTGTCATGTATTCCTGTGATGCAAAGCCGAATTGTCTTCAGTGTCACATAATCCTTCATAAATCATACTAATAATACGATAATTATATTTTTATGAAACTAATTTAATATTTAATAATATTACTGGTTACTATATTCTGTAAACCATGATATGTTTTTCCCCACTATTTTTTTAATTAACAGAAAGAGATGCCAATTCTTTTTAACAGATTCTGTTACTTATCAAATTAATGTGTACTTGCCGAATAAAAGTATTACTTAATTAAAAATAATCTTACCAAAGTGTCCTAAACTTTTGAAGAATAAAGTATACAGAACAATGTACAAACTTAAATGGATGTTCATTTGGGTGTTAAAGAAATACGGTTTGACCAAAAGGACAAATGGAGCACCATGCAAACACCATGGTACATGAATATTTAGTGTCATTTTTTTATCATCTTATACCACATGACATTTAATAAAAGTACTGTCTGTTATTTGCAGGCTTTATTAAACCTTAATAGGATTTTAAATGTTGACATTCCCAATACATGTCACTCTTAGAACCCTCTGATATTTGACTGTTTTCGAAAGCCAATAAATACCAAATCTTTCAGGGTAATACAATGAAGTAATGCTTCAGCGGTCCCGGAATATATGACATGACAAGGATGCCCTCTAGTGTCCATATTTAAGAATGCACTTTTATCCAAAAGTCAGAATAGTGTATATTACTAATAACCAAAAGATTTATTGATAACAAATAAAACAAAAACAACAACCCCTTTATCAAACACAAAGAGCAACATTCTGTACTCACCTTTGTACATATCAACCAGTGAATCCTTCAGTTCCTGTTTGTGCATCCATGACAGCTGATGAAGCTCCTCTTCACTCTCTGAGAAGCTTTCCCTTAAAAATCAACAGAGGATGCGGGTCAATAACTTATTGCTGCTATTCTTCAATGCTAGTACTTGAGCGTGTTGAGTGGGTGGTGGTCATGTGTTTACTAGCGCTCTGTCTAATTTAGACAAATCTCTTCTGCAATGTTCTCATGCGCTCAGGGCTCACATATGAAAAGCTGAGTGTGTGACCAGCCCTACAATTACTTTCCTTCCTGAAAAAATATCAAAGTAGCTGCTACATTTATAATGTATGGGTTTCTATGACTGGGATATTCCATGTTCAAAAGCACAAGGGTATGATATGGTTTGCATTTTTGGATTAGAATGCAGTTATTGATACAGATGAGCTGGAAATCTGTAAAAATATAAAATAAAATACCACACTTCAACTGCTACAGCAAGCGCTAGCCAAATATCTGAATTGGGTGCTGATGTGAAAAGAAACCAATCAGCTGTGCCGTGTGAATAATAATGTGATTATATCACACTCATTTTCCAAATCAACACATTTTATAAAGTGAGCTTTTATATACCCTATTCAGTGTTTGAAGTGTGCAGGGACCCTGTGAATCTTTTCAGGAAGAGCTGAAGTAATTACAACATCAGATCAGATCAGATCAGTCTTTTTTAATCGAAGCGAGATGCCGATGCTAAAAAAGCAAGAATTTTAAACTCAGCTTCTACAAAATAATGAATTATCCACATCCATAAATTATCCTTTTTCTTTTTTGTATTGATTACATTTTTGAAACTGTAAATGTAGGCCTACTGTAAAAAAAATGATCATGATTTTAGCGGCAAAAAAAATTGAAAATGCTACGGTAAAAACCTGTTTTTAATGGTTAATGGAAAATTCCTGTCAAATTTACAGGGAAAAAACGTCTTTTTTTTTTTTTGCGTAATCGGTTATGTTCATATTTATAAGCTGCTTGTGATGTGTTTTTATTCATCATGTGACTTTTTCATCACCAGCAGCGTTTGGTGCTCATTAGTATATTTCAAATGTACAAAGCAGATTTCAGTACATTAAAAGCTTGCTATATTAACATTATATCATGTTATTTAACTCTAAATTTAACTTAAAACCGCAAAACCTAAAATGTTGTTTGCATATTTTTCATGGTCGAATTCCAGCAACCACAGCTGCCAGTTTTTTTACTGTAGATTTTTTTGCGAGTGTAATTATTAGATATTCTATTGCGGCTACTGTACTATTGTATACTAAACATGCAATTTATTGCATTTAGTTAATAAACAGAAAAAAGATTAATATTTTAACAAATTTACCATCTGATATATTTTCTCATTAACAGATCCTTGACTCAGGAACTTGGCCTTGAAAGAAGATTACTTAAAAAAACACAGGCTGAAGTAGATTAGACCAAAACAGAGAACACAACAGAGGTTTAATATTCTGATGCAATTGTAAAAGCGTTCAACATTGCACTTGCTTTTTAAACGCTTGTTATTTAAACAGATTTCAAATGTTTCTTTAAAGTTCCACTTAAGTCAAACTTAATCTGAATAAATGTCAATGTCATTACAAAATCTCAAACCAAGTGGTATTTACTGTAATGAGAGCTAGCGCAAGCATGCAGTTTCTGTAATGAAATACACCCGTGGTTTCTCTGCTAGGACAACTGTGGGAACTTGAGGGGATAATAGTGCTTCAAGTCATGCCGGGAAGATCATATATCACATCTGTATTAATGGTAAAACTGTCAAAATAAATGTAATTAGTTTTAACAAATATAGGAAAAACTAAGTTGCATGTACAAAATAAAATTGCACCATAAAACAATTCAGTTCAGCACACACCCAACTTGTATTCTTTATTCATCCTTTTGCAGATGAAGTAAAACATCTTGAAAAAACAAAGAAAAACAGCAACCAAAAAACAAAATAATGTGAAAGGAAGTTTTAATTATGAGTTTCTAAGTTAATACAAACTTCCCAAGGGAATGTGAATGCACCAAAAACTCTTTTTTTAATATATATTTAAATTTAGATCTAATAAAATGCCAATTTGAACTTTGTATTGTAATTAACCGATACTTTCTTACAACTACCTAAACATTTTAAACTTTTATAAGGAAAAACAAACAATTGTCTTCCTGACAAAACTAAAAGTTACACATTATTCTGAGATCTAGAAGACAAGACGATGGCTATCAGTTAATATTAACAAAGTGTGGCATCCACTTTCTTTTAAATAACATTTCATATTCATATATCAACACCTTGCTAAATGCAATTTATTTTACTTATATTGCTATAAACAGTAAACTAAAATCTAAACATTTTCGCAACCTCACAGGTTATTATGTCCCATTATGTACATCACTGTAACTGAGATCCCATCATACTCACTTTGTAGACAGCTCATTCTCCAAAGTGGATATTTTGTGTTTTGCCCTCTGAAGTGCACACTGAACATCCCGTGCCATGCTTCTGATATTCATGTATGTGTTAGTGTGTGTAGTAAACCGGCGTTTTCTGACTGGACACTATATACTCCATCTCAGCTTGCACATCCCATGCACACGCATGCAACATGATCCACATGAGGAGACAATGGCTGTGTCTCAAAACCTAGTGAGTTCCACTTCTACATAGTATGGCACCATGTTTTAAATGTGTCATTTTTATGAATCATGTTTATGTGAAGGTGTTCTTTGAAATCCCCAACCCCCAGTTTCACAGACAAGTCCCAAATTAAAAGGTGCGTGTCTGAGCTGTCTCAATTAAAAATATCTTGCTCTGACTTATCTTTAAATTATAGTTCTGTGTCAAGTTGAACACCTGGATTTCTTCTTGCTGAAATATCTTAATTGCACTAATGCCTAGTTCTGGCTTAAGCTAAGCCCTTTTTTTGAAACCCGGCCCAAGAAATATTAATGCACGATAATAATTTAATTTTAATCATTGGCTTATATGGGTCAATGAGAAGGAAGGTCTTTTTTATTCTTTTTTTTTGTGTGCGAGTCCAATTTCAATGTGTAATTTAATAAAAAAAACTCAAAATATGTAATACAATAACAATATTAATTAAGTGTAGAAGGTTTGTAAATGACTATTATAAATTACTGTTTATATTTTATTTTAATTAAAATATTATAATTAAAATTTTAAAATTATTTATTTAATAATAATAATAATCATATTTAATATACACACATATGCACAAAACATATTAATTCAGTTTTAATAGAATATATGTTGTGTGTGTGTGTGTCTGTTTTACATTAAAATTATATTTAGAAATTAACATCACCTTGTTAAAAAGTAACTCTTTTTTTAAGGATATACAAAAACAAGTGCCCAAACTGCTGCCTAGGTAGGCAGCTCACTTAGTGTTGAGACACAACCCTTCAACCCATCCGAACAGCGGCGCACGAGTAAACGTGTAACAAAGTAACACTTGACTGAAGCTGGAATGTTTCAAACAGGTCTAATGTGTAACTATTTCAAAACATGCCGAAACTAGTCGAAAGAGATAAACTAGCGCTTTTAACTTGCTGCCTGAATCCCTCCTAGACTGACACACCGTCTGACGCGGCGTCAAAACACAAACACTGCTTTTATTTTCTCACACTTCATTAGTCATTCAGTGAAAGCATGAATATTTATGCAGTGAGACATCGATAGGAGTGGACATTGAAAGATGGACCGTTGTCGGACTTACCATGATTAGGATTATGGTGTCGGCGTTCATTTGGTGCAGGTCGGACGGGATTGTTTCCTAAAAGTTTTGGAGTGGAACTTCCTATTACAGTGCGCGGAGGAACGCTTCATTCCGGTACACCAGGAAAACGACGTCTGACCACTGGAGGGCGCTCACCACTGACCCAGGACTCTTTGAGACGGACTTTATAAATATAGCATTAGATATAAATATAACATTAGACTAGAATGGGCTAGAACAAGAGCCTGTTAATCAGTATATTCTTTTAAATACGCTGACACAATATTTATTGTAGAAAAAGTCATGCAAATAATTTTGAATTGGAAAACTAAATATTTATACGTTATTATTTTTTATGAGAGTTTATTTTATTATTTTTATTTGTTTTTTTTTTATTTGAAAATAATGGACCGTTTATTATTTTATTTATTTATTTATAAAATATTATAATATATACATATTTTTTTACACCATTTTGTAAAAAAGAAAGAAAATTAAAAACGAGAACGTTTTAATTTATAATTTATTGTTGGTTTTTCTACAATTATATAATAATGTCATAAAAGCCAGTATAAAAGCTACGCCGATTATTTAATTTAAAAAAGCTGTTTTTTAGTATATTATTCGTATTATGCTTTTAGCTTCAAAAAGTTTGAAAACCCTTGTAGTAAATCATATTTTGATGTTTATGCTGTGAGGTGTAGTTGCGTCACGTGACATACAGGGGGCCTCTATGATTGCTTCTGTTTTTCTCAACCGGGCTACTTGACTTGAACGATGATCTCTCAAGAACTCGTGTGGGATGTATCAAAACAGTGAGCAAAATGCTACTTCAACCGGTTTAACCACGGAAACGTGATTTAATAAACGCAAGAGGTTGCTTTTAAAGTTGAAACTCCAGTGAGGAATATAATGGGATGTACGAACACCGAGTTAATTCATTAATCAGCGCTGTTCAAACTTTCCTAAGGTGAAGGAGATAACTCAGCTCTTTAACAGAAGATGTTATAATGGGGGTTTCTCTTTGTATCCTGCTCTTTTTACTACACTTCAATGAGGGAATTCACGGTAGGTTTAATCGTAATAACTCGCGTGTTTGTGTTTCATTTAACTGCTCAACTGAGGATGTGTTGACGTGGATACTGTGATTCACGATAAATATCAGTTTAAGGGTAAATATACGGCACATTTTTCATTAACAAAACCAGAAAGTTGTCATAACCCTCTTTTTTTTAACCTTTCGCATAATGATTTATTGTTTTTGTTTTACTGACAGGATGCCATTACCAATCAAAACTAATGGAGCCTAAACATTTGTTTATATAGCCTATATATATATATATATATATATATAATTATGGTCGAGCGATTTTTTGTTTTTTAATTTATTTTTAAATATTTTAAGACCACTTTGTTTGGTTAAATTAAAAAGGCACGTTTTGTTAAGCGTCATTTAGCAAAATACATTTTAAAATACGAGTTTAAACAGCGATTTAGATTCTATTAGAACTGAGTGATAGATAGATGGATAGATAGATAGATGATAGCTTGATGGATGGATAAATAGAATAGATGGAATGATGGATAGATAGATAGAAGATGGATAGATAGGTAGAATGATGGATAGATAGGTAGAATGATGGATAGATAGGTAGAATGATAGATAGATAGATAGATAGATAGATAGATAGATAGATAGATAGATAGATAGATAGATAGATAGATAGATAGATAGATAAAGATAGGTGCTACTTTATTGATTGTAGAATTACATCATGAACCGGTCACTGTAGTTTCCTCATTCCTCTTTCCTGTGAAATGAATGTAATCTTTGATGCAGATGTTTTGGCCAGCTGTGTTGTGTTGTCACAGTGGAGATCTTTCAGACATCTGCAGCATGTATGACGTCTGCTGTCCTCAGTCAGAACGTGCACGCTGTGAGAGATGCCAGAAATGAACCAAACACAATAGACGTCTAAGAAAAGGGCACAAAAGCCTCTTAAAGGAAATATAAATTTTCTTTACACATTTTTAAGAAGAATACATGCACATTTTTATCAGATATAAATTGCACGTCTTGTTCTGCAATTCTCTGACTTTTTTGTGATTTATTGCCATTTAAATCAAATTCAAAATTCAAATTTTATTTGTCACTTACACAGTCATACACAGTACGATATGCAGTGAAATACTTATACGACCACCCGTGACCTTAGAATTTAAAACAATTATCAAGAATAACAAAAGTAGTGGAAATATTAATATTTTCAAAGAAATATAAAAACTGTATCTGTACAACAGAAAATACAATACAAAAGGCAAAAATTGCAATAATTTAGCTGTAAGCTTAAATAGAAATAAGAAATGGAAATGTCCAGTGTGTAATGTGCATGTACAGTATGTGCTAAAGTGCAATGTCCATGAGTCTAAAGCCTACCAGGGGTATGTGCAAATATGCAGTTGAATGTCCATTAATGTAATTATTTTGCGGAGTGCAAAAATGCAAGATAATTAGACCTGTGGGGAGATCTAGTTTAGAGACCAAGAAAAAAAAACTAAAGCCACCAAGAAAGCGTGTTCTTTTCACAGAAATAGTTCACCTAAAAATGAAAATGTTGCAGGCCATTAATGACTTAGGTGAGTTTGTTTCTTCATCAGAACAGATTTGCAGGAATCTAACATTACATCACTTGCTCTCCAATGCAGTGAATGGGTGCCGTCAGCATGAGAGTTCAAACAGCTGATAAAAACATCACAATAATCCACAGTCCATCAGTTAACATTTTGTAAAAACGAAGAAACTGTGTGTTTGTAATGAACAAATCCACAATTAAGATGTTTTTACCTTGAAACTATTGCTTTCAGATAAAATTCCGGCTTATTCAGAATATTGCTGTCTTTTTGGTGAACAAGCCTATATAATATAATAGATAGAGAGTTTAATCATGTTAATAAAATCATATGCATTAGATTTATTTACCAAAAATCATAAGCATTTGAATCTTCGCTACAGCTGTCTCACGAAATGATCATCTTATCAAGTATGTCAATTTGTCCTGATTTCACTTTGGTCATAAGTTTGCTTTAGAAACATGTCACACTGTGTGTCCTTCAGGATTACGGTTCACCAAAAACCCTTCCAACCAAACGGTGACTCAGGGTAACATGGTCCGTCTGGGCTGTGCCTTTGAGGATTTGATTGAACCAGAGATCATCTGGATGAAGGACGGAGAGAAGGTCTACAGCACTGATCAGATGTACATCACACTGGATGCACATCACTGGGAGACCTTTCACAGGTAGTAAAATGTGAACCTGGAATTGGAGATCCTGAATGTTATTCAGCAGAGATGCTCTTCAGTGGTTAGAAGTGAAATGTAACTTATTGGCATTGTGCAAGAACCGAGACATCAGACTATATAAAGAGAAGGTTAAAACTGATTAGTATGTACTGTGTTGTCATATGATTTGTCAAATCTCAGATTTACTAGCTATTTTATAATACAAGCCTCGTTGTTAGTACTGTTTCTCAAACTAGTGTAAGGAATTTAAACATTATTGACATACGTAATAGGGTTTTCAGTCCATTTAGACGAGGCAGACAATAATCAGATTAAAAATCTGTTAGATGGATATTGAAGGAGATACTGTATCATAGAGATTTCTACTGTAGGTGGGCTATTTTAGTTTGGGCCAGTAAGCAAAAAAGGGAGTTTTAGGCTGTAGCCTTGAGATTATACACAGTGGGCGCAGACAACACCCAAACAGTTGTTTATGCTTCTTTGTTAGATATCACAGTAACTCCAAAATCATATGAACATGTAGTGTATGATAAAAGACACCAAGAAAGAATAATGCATTTTATCAAGGACATTTCAAGTCTAACAGGTTTGTTACTCTAGCAAGTCAAGTCAAGTCACTTTTATTTATATAGCGCTTTTAACAATACAGATTGTAGCAAAGCACTGAACATTATCA
>JAUCMT010000036.1:2119053-2136851 GCA_032357475.1 Enteromius thamalakanensis
CGAGAATTAAACTTTATTTATTAAATGCAGAGACGGTCTCTGTAGTCAAGACGATGATAATCACTAGAAATCAGGTGTCCCCAACTAAGCAAGCTAAAGGCGACAGTGGCAAGGAACCAAAACCCCATTCCTGAGATAATGGGGGAAAAAACCTTGTGAGAACCAGGCTTAGTTGGGTCCAGTTCTCCTCTGGCCGGACGCCCAGTACCTAATTTCCAGTTCAATTTTAAACACGTTGGATTGTGTAACAACAGCAAGTAACTGCCCTTCAACGTTATACAAGGTTATTTTCACCATTGATAGTATGCAATGTTTCTTGAGCAGCAAATCTGCATACTAGAATAATTTCTTAGGGATCACTTGACACTGAAGACATTCTAAAAAAAAATTTAAAAAGAAAACTATTTTAAATTGTAATAATATTTCACAATATTACTATGCCAAAAATAAACCCATCTTTTAAAAACGTCTTACCAATGTTTATGTGTATTGCTAATAGTAATCTTGAATATCATTTTGAACTTTCCATTGAACATCTTAGCAGGCTGCTTAATCTATCCCCTTCTGATTGGAATGTAGGCAGAAGGTGGAGTAATACAGATAGACATTAGTAACCTGAGCTTGCTTTGCTAAAGGCTGTCAGGGCTGATAATCGCCTGCACGTGTCATGACGTAGTCCAGTTGCCCATTTTCTAGATGCTGATTTACTCCAGTCTTAGACTAAACAGAGTTTGGGTGGAAATTTGCTTTTGAAGGTCTTGCCTGCTGTAAGATTAGGCTAAAGAGGATAACAACCAGTGAAGAGAGAAACTGGCTTAGTTTATTACAGGAGTCACGTTTCCTTGCTGAACGCCACGCTGCCAGCATAACCTATAGATGTCTAATTTCCTGTGGTGCGTGTCATAGCTGTAAACAAATGTATACGTCATGCATTTTTTTTATGTGAATGCAAGTCACGCAGTCGTTTGCGCAACTGACCTTTGTCTACATAAATCTCAGCACTCTTAGACTGACTGGCTCTTGTCTAGTTGTAAAACTTTGAGACGTATGTGGCTTTAATCCATTCCATTCCATCATTATTAGACAAAGTTTGTGGCATTTGCTACTTTTCTAAGTCTATGTTAAGCCAAGTCACATTTATGAATGTAGCACTTCATAAAAATCCAGATAGCAATAAACTGAAAATAGCAGTGTTAATGTTTACTTTGTTAAACAAGTACAGTTTTAATGGTAAGGCAGCTCTAGAAAAGACAGTAGAGTCACTATCCACATCAGTTTAGTTCAGTGACAGTGTGAATGTTTTATTTAAATCCATGCATTTTTGCATATGGCACATTTGGTCAGTAAATTTTATGTTGATTTACATCAACATTGATGGTGTGTAAATGATGCAGATTTAATTTGTGGTTTGTTTTACCCTTTAAAGAGTGTTCCTTTCTTTTTAGTGTTAAATCGGTGCAGCAACAAGATGCCGGGAAGTACTGGTGCGAGGTTGAAGATCACGGCAGGATCATTTCCTCAGAGCCTGCTTGGATTACAGTTGAAGGTATACAAGTTGCTGCTTTCGAATTATTTCGAAGTTTGTTGCTTTGGAGAAAGCACTAGATATATTGCCACCTCCTGCTCCTCTTTAAGGTGTGCCTCATTTTGTGGTGGAACCCAAGGATGTGGCTGCGTTTGTAGGGGAGCCCTTCAACCTGACGTGTACTGCATCAGGTCCTCCAGAACCTGTGGAGGTGCTGTGGTGGCTGGGAGGCGAACAGAAGGGGGATTTCACACCCTCCCCCTCAGTTTTCTTTGTTGAAGGTGAGAACACCAAGGGTCTGTTTTAATACACACATTCGCTGCAGTTGTACTTGACCATTTGTCTTCTTACATGACAATACTGTATCCAGTATTTGCCACAAATTTTCAAAAGTATGTGAAGACTGCAAGTTTGTATAGAACGATAACCTAAAGTGTTGTAGTAATGCAAGTAATGTTTTGCAGAACTTAATTTAGACATATTGGTTTTTAATACTTTGTACTTTATAGTACTTAGATACTGCCATAATGCTGTATTTAGGATCTGGGACAGTTTTATTCATTACTTCTCAAGTGGCCAAGACTGGGTACAGGGCCTCAAAATCCTTTTAAAAGAAAGTTCACTCAATCCATTCAACAGCCAATGGACAAAACTTTTTAGCAAGCTTGCATTTCAAGTCATGAATGTCAACATACTGAATGTTCAATTTCAATTTTATATTGGTCTAATCTAAAGCACATAAATGTTACATTAAAGTCAATTTTCCACAAGTTGAGCAGTGTTAAAGTGAAAGTTCACTTTCTCGCTACTTTAAATATGGTTAAGTTATATTCGCTTTTCCACTGCGTGGTACGACTCGGCTCGGTACGGCACGGCTCGGTACGGCTCGGTTTGCACTTCCACTGCAGTTTAATACTGCTTTAGAGTGGGTGAGATTATTCACGTGTCGTTATAGTTGCGCCGCCTCTACTGCTGTGACATCATCGTAATGGCGCAAAACAAACAAACACACAACAATGAGTATTCCAGTTCTCGCTGGATCCGCTCCTCGGCTATCAAAGAGAGGAACATCTGTACTTCCTCAATAGACCACAAAACAGTCATTTTTGGTTAAAAAAAAGGTGCGTTTTTTTCGAACAAAACAGTTGCGTCCGATCCTTCGCTGGTATTGTGCTATTTAAATCTAGCGGGTCTGTTGTGTTTCGTGTCGCAAGTTCAGTGACGCAGTAATGACGATTTTCTCCAGCCAATCAGTGACAAGCAGAGTTTACACGTTTTGGTAACTGTACGGCTCGCTTGGAACCTCGACTGAGGTTGTACTAAAAAAAGGACCAGGTACTGTTCCCAGTGGAAAACCCCCCAAAAATGAGCTGTACTGAACCTTACCGTACTATCCAGTGGAAAAGCGCCATTAGTTACTCCCCAGTACTGCCCTGAAAACACTCCTATATTTCATTATTCAGTAGAAGTTTGTTTGTGCATAACATAACTCTCAGGGATTCTATAATTAATCTCCTTATGAAACATCATGTGAAACATCTTAGATTCAGAAATCCTCTTTCGAATCTTCTATCGGATGATTGGGCAGATAAATTGTAGAACTGAGTCACTGGTTACTTTCAGTAGGTGGAGTGAGTTTGTAAGAGTTGTTTTTGAGCTTACTTGTAGTGTAATATTACAGGGTTGTGAGAGCTTTTAAGCGACACGGTGACTTCATGAATGTTTTTGGTGTTCAATACCTTATCTAATGTTTCATTACAGATGGTTACAAGTCGTCATGTTGTAGTGAAAAAGACTTTTGCTGGTGGATAATGTCAAGGCCAGTTTACCTCCCTGCCTTCACGTTTTGTAACTGGATCTATTGTTCTGTGAGGGAATGCATTATAGTGATCAATACTGTCAGTGTGGTGAGGCCCAGTAAAGTAAACTTTACATTTCAATAGCGTAATGCTGAGAAATCATTGAGTCATTAGGTATATGTAATGCATTAATATTATCAGCCACTTGCACCTTTGGCATAAATGAGTTTTTGACTCACTCAGTGTTGAGCTGAGCTGTTGTTTTTTCCAAGCAGTTTACTGAGGACAGATGACTCTGTCTTGATTCAAAACAATGTCACAGCTGCCATGGCCTTGTTCCTTGTTTACAAGGCGGGCTCAGACATGAGATCAGGGTGTTTTTTTTTTTTTGTAATCTTTGAGTTATTGAGAAAAACTCCTGTTGTCTGATTCACTCTTGATTCATGTTTAACCAGTTCTTCTTGATATGTGTGTGTGTGTATATATATATATAATATTCCGTATACATTTATTTATATATACAGTATATATATATGTTTTAGTATTTTAAAACATATAAAAATTATCTTGAAAATAATGTTAGATTATAATGTCATTTTTTTATGCAAGGCACATATTTTCGTTATTTCATTTTTTTTATATTTGAGTGACATGCCACCCATTTAATAGGCTTTTTTTCAAGCTTATTTCGAGAGATCAGTACACCATAAAGTGCTGACCACAACAATATGTTTCTCATTTGCTCAACCAGGTGTGAATGACAGTATAAAGTTTTACTGTGAGGCTAAAAACGCTCGAGGCATCTCTGTTTCACGCACAGGCACAGTACACATTAAAGGTGAGATATATCGTTGTGTTTTTCAGTTAAAGTTCTCATCACTTTTATTGCTGTAATGTAATTGCATACATAATGCAAAATCAGTTGTTGGTTTTTGTTTTGGTAGTAGTCCATTATATATTTTAACAACTGTATTACTCAGTCAACCACAAATGTCTGAAGGCACAAAAAGCTCCCAGCGGAGAGAAGATTAATAGTTGTTGTTTTTATCATGTTTTTCTTTACATGTGATTCTTATGTGCAGTTCGCCCTGATTCCCCCCAGGATATCAAGATACATCATGTGTCTGATTTTAATATAACCCTAACATGGAGTCCAGGTTTCACTGGGCACTCACAGATTTCCACCTGCACTATACAGGTAGAGTTAATGCATCGTTTTTAACATTGTTGCATGTTTATCCCCAAGCTTGTCCTATTGCTGTACAATCTTAGTAGGCCCCAAAATGAAAATCTATATATAAATTTATTCAACGTCTTGTTATTCCAAACCTGTATGACCTTCTCTGTAACACATACTGTAGCAGATGTTAAGGAGAATGCTTTACAGTTCTGGTTGGGTGAACTACTTCTAAGGTGCTTTTGTCCTTTTAAAGCACGCAGCCCCTTTGACTTGCATTGTATGAAATCCTTTTTTTAACAATATAGTGTTAGGTTATCAGATAACATGATGCGCTTTTTGTTTTTAGCCTAGATTGTGCTAGTGACCCTTAAAATAGACCTTCATTACATCTGAAGAAGAGTGAGACATCTGTAAAAACAAAGAATTCCCACTTCTCTCTTGCGAAAATATTTTCATCTAAAAAAAATTATATAAGCTTATTTCTACCATGAAATACATACCTTAAAAGGTAATTGCAATTTGTCTCACAACTCTGACTTCAAGTCTGAGACAAAAAACAATTGTTCATAATTTACCATGATAAGAGAAGTCTGAGCCGTGTAGATAAAATTTCACAATTCTGACTTTTTCCTCATATTTGTAAGTTTATAAGTTCTAATAACCTTATTCTGTGACAAAAACAGTAAACTGTAAATTTGGAATTCAAGGGGGAAAAAAATCGTAATTATGATTATTGTTATTTGTATCTTTTAAATGTGTATTTTTTACCAGTTTTACCAAGCTCATATTTGGATTCTATGCCATCATGGGATGAGAAATATCTGACTGTGATCCATTTGTAGGTGTCAAAGGGACCTGGAAAGAAGGTAAAACTTACTGATGTGGAAGTGGTAGTTCCGCCCTTCCAACATGTGTTTGAGGGACTCAGCTGTTACTCAAATTACAGTGTGAGAATCCGGTGTGTTAACGAAGTGGGCTCTTCCCCCTTCTCTCCGTGGGTGGACTTTCACACTCCAGAGGCAGGTATGTGACACATTAGATAAGGTGTTGTCATTATGCATGCATTGTTTCTTTCTAATGTGTTCTGAGTCAAATTAACATTAATGGCACTGCTATTGAAATTAAATTACAAACTTACTATCATGAATTTGACAGACACTTTTATCCAAAACAGCTTGTATTGTATTCAAAGTAAGCATTTTTTCAGCTCTTACATTGACTGAGAATCGAACCCATGACCTTGCCATAGCTAGTGCTCTAGTGTTTGAGTTAAGAGAATGGTAAGGTTCCCATGGGCAGAATTAATCAGACCTTCTCTTGCCAAAATGTTTTGTTTTATTTTTTATTTTAGTTTATATCCAATTAAATATTTTAAATAAATGTTTTTTAAAATATTTAATTGACTATAGACTTCTACAAATGAGTGCAGTGTTGATGTAATTTTAAAATACCCCATCATCATATGCAGGCCATAAATGAGCTATTTGAAGGCCCCCCTGAAATGTGTATATATTTGAAAACTTAAATTCATTGGTTAGAAGGGGTTAGATTTGAAAATCATGTTTAGTAGATTGTACACTTGAGAAAACAAGACATATTTTTTAGGATTTGTTTGATAGGTGATATGACAATTAAATATTTTAAATAAAATTAATACAATTAATAAAACATTTAAGAAAATTATTAAATAACTAAATTACTGTAATTTATTTTATTTATTTATTTTAATCCTGCATTTTTTTTCATGTAAAATTTTGTCTGGACATCCTTATACTTTGTGTCTGGATGAAGAGTGTTGAGGTACTAAGAAGAGAGGAATGAAGAAAGGAAATAGCATTTCCTTTCCATCTCGAAGCAAGCTTATAGCTACAACATGCTTTGCTGCATACATCACTAAATTATTAGGCTTGGATCAATGAGGGCTAATTGACACTAACATTTAATTCCAAACTGTGGCAAAACAGTCCTGAGTGAATAACATTTTCAACATTCCATAGGGATTAAAACCGCTAGCCAGTTTGACCAACGTTTTTGATGGGTTGGAAGTAAACAAACGACCCAGAGATCTGGTTCTGGCCAGATGCCTGGGGCGAGGGGGTTTGGAAGGAAAGGAGCTGCTGGATGAGTTTGAGGAGCAAAAGGGGTTTCTGAAGTTGACCCTGTTTGCATGTTTGTAAACTGCTAGCACTGGCTGCAGTCCAGTAGATTCCAGGCTGAGTGGTACAATGCGCCATTGTGTGTGTCCCCAATCCATATCAATGCAGTGCTGCCATATGCAGCTTCCAATATGGTGCCACCTACTGGCCAAAACAGTCGTTGCAACTGGACATTTCATTGCAGAAAATGTGAACACCATCTGGGCCAGACTTATTTATGGTTATGCAGAGTTGTTTGACTCATACTTTTGTTTGTACAGTGGTAATTGACCCTTCTTTTTTATTGTTTTTATATCTTTCTCAAACAGCACCATCAGCAGCTCCAAAAAACTTTACCTTCGAACTCAGTGAGCAGCAGCTCACTCTGTCCTGGGCAGCACTGGATCAGGAGGAGCTATGTGGAAAGTTACAGGCATATAAAGTGCAGTGGAACCAAGGAGGAGAGAGTCAGGTACATCATTGTAGAGGAAAAGACTTGAACCTAAAATAATTAAATATAAAAACATTCTGAGTTGAGGTGAAATTGCATACATTTTACTAATGCACAAGCGCTCTTCTTAATGAGCATTTGAGAATGCAGATAAAAGCTAGCATAGAGCGCCATCTGTTGTTAAAATCTAAGCTCAGAAGTGATTCCAGATCAATCGCAATGCATTCAGAAAATCTCAGAATCAATTAATGACTCAATTTTGCATTTTTGCCCAGCCCTAACTAATGCAGTTATTAAACTGAACTGAATCAACATTGAATCCAAATTGAAATGAATAATGACTCTATTGTCTTTTTTAGAGCTGATTTAAAGCTGAAATTGAAGCAATTTTGCAACATTAATACTGTTATTGTCTGTATTGTATAAAGCTCTATATTAATAAATATAACTAAAAACATGCTGGCAAACGAATATTACTGCATTTTGTTAAATATTACCTTTATCCCGTTTTCAGTTATGGGTAAAAAAATATATATAAACACTAGTTTTGGACATCTAAAGACAATTGATTTTCCCTTGTTATGAAATTTAAGAGCTACCCACCCTAAACTGTCATGCACAATTTGATTTTTGTCTTTATAGGATCCTTTACTTTTTAAAGGCAATGTTGCCCGTCTTTCGGGTGCAGGACGCTTCTTCAACGCCACTTTCCAGGTTGCAGCGTGCACAATGGCAGGATGTGGCCCATGGAGTCAGCCTGTTCTCGTGCTGCCCGTGTCAGGTCTGTCCACTCTCATTGTCTGCACTCCTGCCTTTTGAAATTAGGATTTCAGCTGTTTTTGTGACCGCATGTTCCCATAATGCAGCACTCTGAGAGATTTTCTTCTTTGTGTGGCTCATTAGGCAGGAATGGTGTGGCTTCAGGCACTTTTGAGCTGAAGTGGTGTTTACCAATGTTTTTGTCTCGTTTCAGCCATGCAGGCTCAGACCCAGAGGGGACATATGTGGGTGGGGCTACTTTTCGGCCTTCTTGTGGCCACCATGGTGGGACTCCTGTTAATCGTACTGGTACGCAACAGAGGCAAAGAGACCCAGTTCGGGTATGTTTTTACTGTGTGACACATTAATGTATGCCCAAAATACAGAAACTACCCCTTTTGTCTCACATAGTACTGAAATCTGGTAGAATGTGATCTGTTCTTGTACACTTTGGATTAGCTGTGCTTACAATTATAAAAAAATAAAATTGGATATAAAATCTATCAAAGTTGCAGTCCAAGATTTTTAAACCCATTCCAATCATCATGTGTGTGTGTTTTATATTTTAAGGCAGTTTGGTTAAAATGCATTAAAACTGTGAAATATGAGTAATTTTTAATGTTTTGCTCTATATTCAGGTCTGCATTTGCAGCTTCAGGGACAGATGTGCCAGTTTCCTTTACAGCTGCCAGGTCCTTTAACAGACAGTTCCCTGAGCCCCCAGAATCTACTTGTAAGTAAACACGTTACTGGCATGCATGACTGTTCCTTTATTGACATCATTGACTTTTACAGGAAATTAAGAATTTCAACTCTGTTTCCCTCTAGTGGACAGTCTAGGAATCAACAGTGATTTGAAGTCCAAGTTACAGGATGTTCTCATCTCTGAAAGGCTATTAACTCTGGGACGCATGCTTGGAAAAGGTACATTATGATTTGGATGTTCATTCGATTATTAATGAAGGTTCAATACTGCAAACCATTTTTCTTTCTTAATATTTCGATATTGTTTGATGAAAAGTTGAAAAGAACAGAATAGATGCTAAAAAAGATAATGAAATATCCTCTTTACTGTCACTTTTGATCAATTTAATGCAAACTTGCTAAATAAAGGTATAAATTCTTTTCTTAAAAAACAAATCTTACTAACCCTATTGTTTTGAATGCTAGTGTATCACAGTTTCCACAGAAGTATTAAATATGTTTTCGACACTGATAGTAAAACACTTGCTGCTCAAACAATTCTTGAGCATATTTCTGTCATGTGACACTCAAGTGTGGAGTAATGAGGCTGAAAGTTCAGCTCTGCATCACAGGAAGGATTATATGTAAACATCAATAGCCAAAATACCAATATATAAAAATAAAAAGGATTTCTGAATATAATGCTTTTTACTGTATTTTGAATCAAAAAAGTGAATCCCTTTGTAATCATAAGACATATGCATACAAAGGGGACAAATAAAATAAAAACATTCATTCATTGTGGTCAAAATAACACATTAGGAAGAATAGTAATAGCATCTGGGTGTTGTGTTCTAGGTGAATTTGGCTCTGTGAGAGAAGCGTTTCTCAAATCGGAAAGTAACTCTGGGCAGAAGGTGGCTGTGAAAGTCCTAAAAAGTAAGTGTACATTTAAAATGATTGGTTAATTAGCAGGTGGATGTCGGTGGCCCATGATATTGGTGTTTTCATCATTTCGGTGCCTTGATGCATCTCTCTCCGTACTCTAACAGCTGACATTACCTCATCCAGTGACATTGAGCAATGTCTGAAAGAGGCTGCTTACATGAAAGACTTCCATCATCCCAATGTCATACAGCTCATTGGTTAGTGGGCACACTTTTCCTTTTTTCATTGGACTTGAGGGCTACAATCCGTTTGCTTTATTGCATATAGAACAAATATAATTGTGATTTTATTCCCACAGGTGTGAGTCTACACAGGAGAGCCCATCAGCGGCTACCTGTTCCTATGGTGATCCTGCCCTTCATGAAACATGGAGATCTCCACACATTTCTTCTCATGTCACGCCTCGGAGATGAACCTTTTGTATGTTTGTCACCTATCACTTCCTACACATAGATCTATCTATATAGACATATATTCTGAAGTTGTGTCTTGTTTTTGTAGACTCTGTCTCAGCAAATACTTATCCAGTTTATGCTTGATATTGCTCGAGGGATGGAGTATCTAAGCAGCAAAAACATCATCCATCGGGATTTGGCTGCTCGCAACTGCATGTGAGTTATTTCATGTGTATGTAACAGCAGTTTGGATGTTTCAGATATTTTTATATTGCGTATTAACCACATATTCTCGTGATCTGCATCCTCACTATTAGGTTGAATGAAAACATGAGTGTATGTGTAGCAGATTTTGGTCTCTCAAAGAAAATCTACAGTGGTGACTACTACAGACAAGGATCTGTCTCTAAGTTGCCTGTAAAGTGGATTGCTTTGGAAAGCCTGGCAGATAATGTCTACACAACACAGAGCGATGTGGTAATGAACACTGATTGTCTGCATATGTTATTTCTTTAATATTGTTAGTATTTCATACTTTTAGACTTTCCTCTTAAAAAAGGAATTACTACTGTATCTTTGCTGTTCTCAACACGGTCGATTATACAATTTAGAGGTCATAATACAAATATATTTAACCAGAAAGTATATTATAAATATATTTATCCCAGAAAGCCATGTAATATATTAAAATGAAATTTTCTTAAAACAAAAAAGCTTATGATTTCTTAATTGTCTTTACTAGTGTATGTAGTCCTGGTTCATCTGATAATGCTTTTATTGCACCTGGTTCTAATGTTTATTTATGTATTTATTTTTTTAAAGTGGGCATTTGGTGTAACCATGTGGGAGATCATGACAAGAGGCCAAACACCTTATCCAGGGGTGGAGAACTCTGAAATCTATGAGTATCTTATCAAAGGAGAACGACTTAAACAGCCTCCTGACTGTCCTGCTGACATGTAAGTTTTATTGTATTTTTTTTTAGAAAATAAGGTAAGACTCTAAAATGCACTCCTTTTTGCATTTATTTAATCAAAGACGACAACAAAAAGAGTATTATTTTGAAATATTATTGTAGTTCAAAATAACTTTTCTCTTTTAGTGTATGTCATTCATTTCAGTGATGCAGAGCTGAGTTTTCAGCATCATTACTCTAGTCTTCAGTATCACACAATCCTTCAGAAATCATTCTGATATGCTTCTTAAGAAAATGTTATTATTTCTTATGTTGAAACAAATTTTCATACTTTTTCAGAGTTCTTTGAAGAATGAAATGTTTAAAAGAGCTGCATTTGTTTTTTAATTTAAAGTCTTCTTATTACTTTTGATAATTTTAATGCATACTTGCAAATAAAAGTATTCCTTTCTTTAAAACTCCAGACTTTTGAAAGGTAGTGTATTTAATATTAGAAGTCACAAAACTTTTTTTAAACCATAATAATATTAGATATTTATTCTACTTGTAAATAAAACCGAGTCAATTTTTTGAATGTTTTACACATTTTTCTGCTTCAAAATTGTTAAATCTACTGTTTTACTTGCTGTTTTTTAAAATGGTTTGATAAATTTACTAACAATTTTACATCAGTGTATATAATATATAAAAACTATTCCATCTTTTCTCACTTCCAGTTATGAAATCATGCACAGCTGTTGGTCTCCTGTCCCAAAGTGTCGTCCTAGTTTCCAACACCTCATTGACCAGTTGGAGCTCTTGTGGGCAAAGCTGAATCCAGCTCCTGTAAAAGAACCGCTGCTGTATGTGAACCTGGAGGAAGGGGATGAAGAACAGGCCTCTGGGCCGGTGCCAGATGCCGGGACCCGTAGAAGTGAAGAGCCCTCATGGGGGGTTCCATGGCAGTGTGTAGGTATTGAGGAAGATGAAAAGGACTGGTTAATGGTGTCATCTGGAGCTGCTCTCGCTATTGGTGGAGACTACCGGTACATCATCGGCCCACATAGTAGTGTCATTGATGAAGAAAGCAGGCACTCTGACGACGGCCTGTCTGAGGATGTCAAGGATGAGGAAGAGGATATTATCATTAATGTGTGATTTTTGTCATCATTTTTCTCGATGCTTACATAATCCAGTAGGTAATCATTGCACAACTGGTAAAGACTCTTGTAAAGGAACAGCGAGCCTGTAAAAACATTCCTTCTGATGAAATTCCAGGAATAATGCTTAACACAAAGAACTATTCTCCATGCTAACTCTAGAGGCATGACGTGGACATACAATCAGCTGCTAATACCTTTTTACAAAAATGACACCTTTATTTCAATGGTAATTACTAATTATGACTGTAGCAAAGCCAGTGTTTCAACAAATGTGATTTTAAAAGTGTAAAATGTACATGTGCATGTTTTGTAAATGTCAATCACATCCTGGGACTGGCATATGTGGTTCCTTTGTTTTCAAACATTTCTGCACATTTGTTATGGGGCATGAAGAAATTCTTTTGGATTTATCATGCAAACTATGACATAAGCTCAGACTGTCATTGTTGTATTTGTACTTAAACGGATGTTCTGGGCTAAATATAAGTTAAGCTGTGTAAGCTTACTGAATTATTTCAATGGAAGTGTTTTTGCTGGAGGAAAACAAGATTTGACATCAGTTTCACTTCAGATAACAATGCTATAGAAAATAAGAGCTTGTAAAAACGAACAAAAATGGTTGTGTACATAGAGCAATTGCACTATAAGCATTTTACCATCAACACTGTTTATTAGGGCTGAGTTCTTTTCTATGGTTGTTGCTTTTAAACCAGGTCATATATATAAGCGTTCTGAGGATGGGATATGAAGGGACAACAGGTTTCATCATGTGCAAATTATTTGTTTCTTATGCTGTATGTTATGATTACTCAAAACAGCAAAAATTGCAGAATAGAATGAAAGCTTGGTTTGCTTATTGTGTTTTTGAATTTGTTAATGACTTGTGCATATGATCCCTTCAGTGGGCATTTCTAAAATCAGTAGATTATGTGTTTTAGTTCATTAGTACACACTGCACAGCTCAGTTTTCGAGTGTTAGGTCATGTAACAAACTTGCATACGTGTCATGTGTTGTGAATAAATCATTCAGTGTTATTACCCCATGTAAAAGAGGGCTGCCTGCTCATCTCAGAATTAAATGGGCAAAAATGTTAGCATGAAATATCACAAAGATGATATAAAACTTGGAAACAGACTTAAAAGGGTTTATTATAATTACAGCTATACAGATTTCAACCATAGAAACTAGTTTGCAATACAGTCCAGACAGTGAACAATACCTTTTTAATGCAAACAAAATGAGTTTTTGTTGTTGTTTCATCTTGTTGACCATCTGGGTGGTGCTTACATCTGTGAACTTGTAGAATTGTTTTCCAGTTTGTTAAGCTGTAAATAAAACACTCATTATATACTCAAAAAGCTGGTTGAGGTTTCAGAAAACCACATAAAATTGAGGTGTGTGTGTGAAATTGCCCTCAAATCGTTAAAACAGCCTAGAGGTGTATACAGAATTGATAATAGAATTCTTATAAAATAATAATAAAATTCTTAAGCATAAACCTACTGTATGAAATCTAGTTAATGGAGAACTGTTCATTGAAAAAGGGCTTTGGCAGCATCATAACCAAAACCCCTTTGTCTCAAAATCTACACTTATTATGCACAAGATGAATCTAGGATGACAAATCTTTGCATTTGCGCCTCTTTGTTTCAAATTAGATTTAAAATAATGGGGTTTTACGGGACGCCTTTTTTTCTGTGCAATAATCGATGTTCGAATAAAACCGATGCAGTGCGAATCGAGGCAGCCATGATGACGTAAACAAAGGCGTTAAGTAAACACATGCGCAGTACAACCAACCAACATGCCTCATCAGCCAGAGGCAGCGCCTGTGCACGGTAGTTGTGACGCGGACGAGCGTGCACTGTTTTGAACGGCGACGTCCTGACGTCACAGCACGCACCCAAACCTCGGAGGGTGAGACGCACGCTGTAATAATGTGAGAAGGGAGGGAGAGAGCAAAACAGCTTTAACGAAGACAGGAGAGAGAGTATGCATAATATGCATTTCATATTGACAAAAGGTAACAGTCTAATCCGGATAAACCTGTATCTGTTAAAGAAATCGGCAAACTTGGCTGCACAATCTCTTTTCCGTTGTTATTCCGTGACCAGAGCAGATCATCTCTCAGCGCGCTCGCATCAGATTCGCCCGCCATTCGAGATGCTTCGACGTGCACGCGCCATCCGCGCCAACTTTTAGTTCTCGGGCCTATTAGAGACATGCGCCATCGACGAATATAACTCGACGCCCGTTACGCAAAAGGTGACTGAAACTCCATTTCTTGACTTTGAATGGACAAATAACGTTTATGCACGTCGGTGGTTGCCACGTTTTCGCACCTGTGAGTTAGGTAAAATAAGCAGTCTAGTCATGTTGTTATGGTAAACGACTTCGCTCGTGAGCCTTTTCGGTGTTCATGCGCACGCCGCGTTACAAGTGCGTTTGACGTTACCATCTAGGTGTGTATAAAAGAGTAGACTTGTAACATTTGCAAAATCATGCGGCTATGGTCTTTTCATGATACCGTCAACGCATATTTGCATTTATTATAATTTTCTTTAATACGTAAAAATTATTGGCGATATGCAGCCCTTAATTATAAATTGGGCGTCTTACATATTTACCCTCATAGGAAACAATTTATGATTTATTATGCATAATCCTATGCAGCATTTACGCTAACTCTTGCATACCAGCCATGTCATTTTAGCACTTATTTTAATAAATAATAATTTATTTTGTTTTTGTAATAATATTGTTATAATGCAAATGTTTTGTCTAAAACATTTTCACGTGTACGTGTAGTGTTACACCCACCTATGCCTGCAGTAAGAAAATATTTGAATAATGCTTATATGGAATGAAGACTTCGAAGTTACAAGTAACCAAATGAAAAGTGTTTTCTGATTATGGGTGCTGACGTATTGATGTCATATGACCAGATTATTATTAACACTTACTATTTACTTACTAGTCCCTTATTATTAAAAAGAAAGAATTATGTTTATCAAATAAATCAACTTCTAGCACATATTTGAGGGAAAATGTAACATTGACCACAAACTGGTGAGTCCCCCCCTTCTGGAAGGGTAGCGAGTGTAATTACACAGCACGAAGAGTAAAATAATTAGTAGTTGCCAGCTCATATTGTAAAATTAAGGTGCCATATTATGAATATAGTCATGCAGCAGAGTGACTATATTCGCAATGCAGCATGGTCACAATGTTTAACTCTTTTTAGAAAACGGTTACAAAGGTATTAGTTGTTTTTATTGTTATATATATACACAGTCATACACATTAGTTATCACAAAACTTTTAATAGTATAAAAAATTCTTTATATAACCATGTTATATTTTTAGGTAGGTAATTATACGTTTTTTATAAAATGTTCTTTGAAAAGAAGAGCCAGGTCGAGTCATGTCACAGGTAGGACAAAACAGTTATCACAGATAGAAATCTCAAGTCAGTGTGATCGTCATGCAGACAAAAAATAAATAATTAGGTTTTTGCTTCAAGAATAAGCAGTATCTATGAGCTTGCAGAAAAAATGATGTTTATTATGTATAAAGCTATATGTACATAATGTATGTTCTAGTCTTTTAGGTTTTGCTTGGATGCAAATTTAAGGCAAAATATGACCATATTGTCCCCATGCTCAGTCAAATGTGATACAGGTTTGCGGCTACTTCAGCAGCTAATATTGTGTCATGACTGATTATTGCTTGAAAACCAGTATTGTTTACATTTAAAATGTCTTCTTTGTTAAGCCCAGATTTACACCAAGAACGATAACTATAAAGATAACGATATTAGTGTCTACACCAGAAAACAATAACATCTGTAAGCACACACTCTTCTGCTGCTTTAAGTTCCTCAGCTTGTTATAGCAGGATTGATTCTGATTGGCTGTCAATGTTTTTTTTTAAAAATTGCTTTGAAAGTGATTCCAAAGATATTGTTTCTCTCTTGCTGTGTTATAACGGTGGTGTGGTTTTCGTATATCTAAATTGTTTTTTTTTTACAATTTTTGTGCTTGCTGTGAATGGTCCTTAATATTTTTATTCTTATCACCGTTTCCTAACTACGCGTGATGCAATGCCACAACACGCGATAAAAGGTATCTTTTCCATGTTAATCAGTGGTTCTGTCCTTACTACTCTTAATTTCTAATTTTTAAATTAAAAAAACGGTTTCTATTTCCGTGACGTTGTGGCTAGAACAACACCATACAAACTATATGACAGTAGATAATCTCATTCCATTATGTGCTTTATTCAAAGTTTAACAATAACCAATATGAGTTTAAATATCATATTACGTGACCTTATAGCCATACTGAAAGCAACAACAGACAGTTTACTTCAGATTATGTAAATAAACGAAAGCAAAGATGAGTGTTAAAACTGTGAAATCACTGCGAACAAACGAGTGTATTCCATAACAGAGATGTCATCAGTCACTCAGTACATTTAATGATGTTAAAAAGGGTAATATTTATAAATTAGATCATAAACGTGTCCATTTCGTTGCAGTGCGCTTTCAGAGAGAGTCCGCCCACACACGCTTCTGATTGGCTGTGAAATTTGATTTATTCTGTCTCATCGCGATGTGGCGTATATAGTGTGGACACGCAAATTGCTTGTCGCTGGAATCTTGTCATGTTGCATGTAGTTAGGACATGGTGTAAATGGTTTCTCCACCCTAAAAGAAAAATATAATCATTAATCAATTACCCTTATCTAGTTCTAAACATGAAAAGCTTTGTTCATCTTTGGAAAATAATTTTAAGATATTTTGGATGAAAACTATGAGACTTGTGACTGTCCCTTTGACTGCCAAACATTTACCGCTGTCAGTGTACAGTAAAGTATGACAGACGTCATCTGAATGCTCTATTTACCATCAGTGGTTCAACCGTAACGTTATCAAGTGACAAGAATACTTTTTGTACAAAAAGAAAACAAAAAGAATGACTTTATTCAACGATTTTGCAATGCACTGAGAAAATCTGGTGTACGCACATTACGTACGCAGTTCTGTGTTAGATACAATGGAAGGAAATGCTGTTTGTACAAATCAATGCATAAATATGTATACAAGACCTATCTTTCCATTGCGTGTAACGACGAACTGTGTACGTATGTGTAACATAATGTGAGACTTTTCTGCACTTTGACTGGTAATTGTTTGATAGATCTCCCGGTTTTCACCCAAAACATCATAAATTATGTTCAGAAGGCAAACGAAGCTTGTACTGGTTAGGAATGACATGGGAGTAAGTGATTAATGACAAAATGATACATTTAGGGTGGAGCAAATAAAAACCAAAAATATTTTTTGTACCCAATTTATATTTTATAATTTCTTTAAGTCCACTTCTTCATTTTTATGTGCAACTAGTGACACCAAAGAAAGTGCAAGAATAATAATCATTGTTTCCAAAGAGGTTTCCTTGCTTATGTGCATACTACTTTTGTCCCCATGTATCTCTTCTGTGCACACATGTATAATCCTCATGAACAGAAACCACAGTACCTCTGAAATGAAATGATAGACTAACATGTTTCACTTTCACATTTTGGTTTTACCTCTGCTAGTTAATCATAGTGAATGAGGATGTGCCAGTTGTGTGAAGTTGTAGTGTTTTGTTCGATCTAGTCTGCTTGGTGTGGGTAGTGATCAAGAAATTGGTTGAGTCAGGTTAATACGCTGAACTGTTTTTTTTAAACAAAGTATACTTACCAATAGGGTTGGGCATCGTTTTGATTTGAACGATTCTGATTCCGATTCTTCCTTTCGATTCCGGTTCTTTTCGATTCTCAATTCCGATTCTTTGTGGGCTGGAGTAACGTTGTT
>JAUCMT010000036.1:2137049-2190674 GCA_032357475.1 Enteromius thamalakanensis
CGCAACTATAACGACACGTGAATAATCCCGCCCACTCTAAAGTGGTACTAAACTGCAGTGGAAGCGCAAACCGAGCCGAACTGAGCCGTACCGTGCCGTGCCAAGCCGAGTCGTACCACGCAGTGGAAAAGCGCCATAAGCAACCATACATTACACCCCAGACTTGTGATTAAAAAATTGTTGCAGTAGGGTGTAAACGGTTTGTCAACAGACAAGGTAAAGCATTTCTGGAATGGAGATGTTGTCCTTTCACAAATTTATACAGAGAGGCCAAGCAGGACTGCATGTAACTAGTAGATGAGTAATCTAATTATTAAACTGTTTATAATGTACTTGTTAAGCTTTCCATTTGCTAGCTTTTAAACACACGTTGACGGTGCCATGTTATGTATGTCTTGTTTTTTTTAAGGATGTAGACCTGAGTTACCTTGAGGTGAGAGGGTCAGAAGCTTTCCAGATGTCTTTATAACTCCCATGGCCGATACAGAGAAACAGGGTGCAATGGTGCTTCATGAAGAGGGCGTAACTGCCCCAACACTGTCACTTCCCACCACATCTCCACAGTCCATCTTTGTTGTCCTTAAACAGTTGCAGTCTGGTGATAGTGGGAAAGATAAGGGCAGCCTGATGGCAATTAGTGAAGCAAATGAAATGAAATCCTCAGCTGGCTCTGTACCAACTGGCATTCATTCAACGTCATCCACATTTGCAGACAGCAACAATATCAACCAGTCTGAGAATTTGCCAGCAGATGCTAGATGTAAGGGCATCACTGCTACACTGGACAACAACAGCATGTGGAATGAGTTCTATAGATGTCAGACTGAGATGATTCTGACCAAACAAGGTCGTAGAATGTTCCCTTACTGCCGCTTTCGTCTATCTGGAATGGAACCTTTCCAGAGTTACTTGTTGGCAATGGATATAGTTCCAGTTGATAACTACAGATACAAATGGAGTGGAAAAGGATGGGAAACCAATGGGAAGGCTGAGCCTCATGTTTCACGTTTGTTTATACACCCAGAATCTCCTGCTACTGGCCTACACTGGATGCAGTACCCTGTTTCATTTTACAGACTAAAACTTTGCAACAACTTGGAGCAGGAGGACCATATTATTTTGCACTCAATGCACCGATACCTTCCTCGACTTCATATCATACCTGCAGACAAAGACTCAGAAAACATTCAAGTTGACAGGCCTAATGTTGTAACACTAAGTTTTTCTCAGACAGAGTTTTTTGCGGTCACTGCCTATCAAAACCTTCGCATCACCCAACTCAAAATTGACTACAACCCCTTTGCCAAAGGTTTTAGGGATGATGCAGTCAATGCTCGATCATCTAAGGCCAAGAATGGAATGTCCACTGAGGAAGCAGAGACTGAGCTCAAGCTAAGCAGGGAGATGACAACCTTGAATAATTTAAAAACTCTGTTCATGAAGAGAAATGCTGCCGTAAAGGTCAATAAGGATCAGAACATTCCCATCCCTACAAATAGCGAAAATAAGTCTATTAATGGCGATGCCCCTGTTGTAGACACAAATGTTCAAAGTTTGTGGTAAGTTGAGTTTTAACAACATAAATTTTGCTTTACTATGGATCAAGTTTACTAAAGAACCATACTTTATGCAAATGTTTAAATGCTTGATCAATGCATTGTCCTGTTATATGTACTTGACGTGCATTCTTGCATTACATTAGCAATAGACCTCAATATTTAGTATAGTTAGCTTCAGATTTCTGTGCAGTTAGGCTGGCTGCGCTGTTGATCAAGTAGCTAGCCATAAACATTGACAATTTATTTAATGTTTTCAATGAGATCCTTGTTAAGCGGTTGATCCACAATCATATTACTTGACCAGAAATAGAATATTAACTTAGTATGTGTTTAGGCTGTAGCTTGCATATAAACATATTTTCAGATATGGTACATTTGCAAATTTTGACAAATGTAACATTTTGGTTTTGTTTTCTCTCCCGTTCTCTGACAGCACCAAGAAACGCCCATCGTCATTGGCATTCTCAGACTTCATTAAAGGTGCTCATGTAAAAGTAAAAAGGTTGTCACTTGAGAATATCAAGAAAAATGGTGTGGTCTTGCAAGCATCCACAAGTTGCACAAGAGAACAAAATGAGGTCATGGAAATATCATCCAAAACGGAAAGTATACTACAAGTTAAGGATGAAACTGTGGTTGGTGACATTAGCAGATGTGAAAGCACAGAAACCTCAAAAACAGAGTTGAAAATAGACCAGAATAAAACAGAAATAGATGAGCAAAAAGCTGACAAGATTACATTGCTATCGAGTGACCAAAATAATAAAAATGGTATGGGTACCCTTTCTTCTTCAGACACCGAAGCCAAGTCTGAAGAATATGCAAAGAAAGCTTTACCACATAAGCGGCCAGAACGTGTCCCCCTACCACTCCTTGCTCAGTTTCTTAAACAGAGAAAGTCTAAGACAAAACCTACTACGCCAAAACCTGATGTCCACAGTTCATCTGTAGATCCTGAAAAGTCCTCTGAATCTGTTCTAACCCCTGACTATTCATCTCCCTTGTTGTCTTCCATCCCTTGTGTTACCACTAACTCAGATTCACAACCAGTACTTATCTCATTATCTGAAAAACTATCATCATCAACAGATGCAAGCAAGATAACATCTGAGTCCACTGCGTTATCTCCATCAGCAACTGAATCGCCCGTACCAGCAGAAACACAATTATCTGTTAGATTTTCACCTTCCCTCATGTGCAGTGATCCCTTACATGCCCCAAACACTACCTCTCCATCCAGATCTGATTATGACCCAACACCGGACAATGTCTCTACTGTGTTTCATAATGATGATTCTGTGTCTATGCCAGATCTTGACAAAACACTCACGTCTCAGTCAGACATTTCATCTCTCTCTACATGTGACACTGTGAATGACACCTGTTCACAAACTGCACCTAAAGTTAACACTGATTCTGACACACCAATTGTCCCCTCTGTCACTATATCTGTTTTTGGTGTTCCATCTGGTACAGACAATAACGTAATTCCTGTCCAGCAACTTACCTCAATTCCTGATGTGGCTGAGAGTGATTCTATGTCCGATTGCCTGTTAGACAGTTTCAAGGGCTCTTGTACTGAGCTTTTTTCTGAGGAAGTCCTTCAAAACACTCTCTGCACACATGAAGAATCTCTTTCCCTGCCATTAGACGACCCATCTTCCCCAGCCTTTTCCTTACCCAGCCCAACCCCTTCTTCTCCTGACCCGTTTCCACCAAGTCTATTCTGTGATAGACCAGTACCTCCTAGAAAGACCCTTGATTCATTTCCAGAAAGACTTTTGGATTGCACCGCTTCTTTGTCTCCTGACCTTTTCCCACTAGGTCTATTCAATGACAGGCCCGTGTCTCCCAGAAAGAATCTTGATTTTGGTACAGATATAACTCTGAATAGAACTCAAACTTCAAAAGAGTCGTTGTCAACAAGTGTCCCCAGTGGGCCAGAACATCCCAGGGAAACAGTTGACTTTCAAAGTCAGTGCTCTGATAGAACAGGTCTTCTTAATGAAGAGAAATCTAGTTGTGAGACAATTGATCACATCATTCCAGAACCAACTAAACAATTCTCTCATGGAAGCACTTTCAAAAAATCTAAGGCAAAACAGAAAAAAACAGGGAAATTGAGGTTCAGTGAAGATAATGAGGTGTTCGAAGGAACAATACCTGTTTCGATGCAGCCCAGCCTGGAGGATGTTGAAGGCCAATTGTTTGTCTCCTTCGTGTCAAAGGTATTACAGCACTCTTATCAGTACATCTTTGTGACATTATGTGTGGCTTATGTACATTCATTTTGAAATAGAAAGCTCTTGAGATTCACCTTGGAGATGATGCAGATCTGGAGGTTGCACAAAAAAACACTGAAAATTCTGATGGTAAGAATTAAATGTATTATGATTAATGTGAAGAAACCACTTTGAAATGGAGGATTTTTATTTATTTACTTATTTTGATTTTAAAAAGGGGCCATGTATGAAAATATAGAAGAAAAGATTAAGGAGCTACAAAAAAACCTTTTGCATGATCTGAAAGCCATGAGGCACAGACAGGTCATTCATCCAGTGCTACAAGAAGGTTTCTGATTCTGACCTTTATAAATATCACAATTCAGTTACAATACAATATTCAACAATTCAGTTAAGGTTTCATTTACATTTTCTCTCATCATAGTTGGGTTGAAGTTGAGTCTACTTGATCTCTCCCTGGAAATTGACCTCCAATATCTGGGTGTGCAATTACCCATACCCCCACCTGTAATTTCACCTGAAGGAAGTTTGGCCTCTTCTCAAGGTAACACACATCTTATTAATATCAATAAGCAAATAAATAATGCATGAATTTATGATTCAAGTTTTCGTTGTAATAAGTCTCATCTTCTCCCCTGTAGTTCAGTTTGTTTCAAGGACAGGAAAAACTACTGACGTCACCAAAATTAAAGGATGGAGAGAAAAGTTTTCTGGCTCAGGATCTAATGCTGAAGGTATACAATTTAATCAGTTATCCATTAAAAAAAACATGTCTTTAATATGACTTTAACTGTAGCTTAAAATGTTAAAATTAAAATGCTGCTTAAAGAAAATTGTGTTTTATTTGTAGGCATGACAAGCACAGATGCAGGACAGAAGAACCTCTCAGCATTTTGTAGTGACATGCTGGATGAGTACCTGGCCAGTGAAGGCAAACTGATAGATGAACGAGCTGCAACCTTATCTCAGGCTGATGTTACACCTGTAGCATACCAGCTACCCACTAAGAGCACTAGTTATGTTCGTACCCTTGATAGTGTACTTAAGAAACAAGTACCAGCTACCTTATCTACAAGGTCCAATAAGATCAAGCCAACATTTAAGACCAAAGAAGAAAATAAATCTAAAAAACATTTAAAGTCAGGTACAGCAAAGCAAACAAAACCGGTCTTTAGTGTTAACAAACCTGCTTTTACACTAAAGACTACAACAAAACAGCAAAACAAGAAATCTAAAAATAAGAAGGAATCCAAGAGTTTGAGTCCTGAAAAGCCTGCTTTTGAAACTGCTGCAGAGGTAGCTTCTAGTAAGACTTCCATGGTTGAAGTTTGTGGTTCCACACCATCAGGTTGTGCAGCTGGACGCACTACAGGTTTGCCAAAGACTTTGGTAAAACTGATGGATGTGGAAGATGGAGCAGTGTGGGAAGGCAAACATCGTACCTTTATCACAGAAGAAAGGGCAGCTATCGCACTAGCCACTCTTGTCACTGCTGAGGTACTAGTCAAAGTGGATATCATAGTATGTAATTTGACTATCAGTAATGACAGAATGTTCTTTGAGACACTTTTCATTCTTCCTGATCTTTTTCTTTCTGTTTTAAGGGGGTATCAAAAGGAAACCCTGATGCCATCAGAATTATAAGACGACGTGCACCACCCTGCCTCAATGTGTTCTGTAGGCTTGGCTGTGTATGTGCCAGTCTGGTTCACATGAGGCGACATCATCACTGTGGAAAACCACAGTGCATGTTGGGCTGTAGCTGCCTGCGACGCAAAGTTGTTGCACTTAAAACCCCCAAACAGGAGCAAAGTGCAACAGAAGATTCTCAACCTCAGGGAGTGTCAGAGGAGAACAAGACTAAATGGAAAAAGAAAAACAAAAAGAGAAAGACTTATGGTCAGTCTATGATTTATTGCAAGCTGTACAATATTCAGCAATAACATTTGACAGTTTTGTCCAAAAAAAAATAAATAATTGTATTGAGAAAAGCACTATACAGATACACTATACACTATATGCCCTTTTCTTGCAGTTCTGACAGATCCGGAGGCAGCACCTGAACCGGCCAAGCGTGTGAGTACATTATGGGATCGAAAAAGAGACTATTTGGACTCAGAAGTTCTTTTCTGTCCTCCTACTCCAAGAGCTCCCTCTCCAGCACTCTTGTCTCAAGAGCTTCAGAATGACCTGGAAATCTTTTTCAGTCCATCAAAACAAAAAAGGGTAAGATAATCAGACTTACATGTTTAGAAGACACTGCAGCCACAATATCTGCCACTTGTACGTCGCTTTGGATAAAAGCGTCTGCTAAATGGGTTTTTAATGGGTTTACTGTTTCTGGTGTGATAATTCTTTCTGCAATGGATTTCTTGTTTTTCTCATTTTTAAAGTTAACTTAATTTTGTAAGTTCATTAATGTAGGTACAGTTTCGTATCCTAAATATTTCCATACTGTATTTAGGTGGAAGAGAGCAATTTAAATATTACTGAGGAAAATATGGAAAACAGGCTTACATGTGCTCGTTCGCGACCGTTTTCATCTGTGTGCCATGATAAACAAAAAACGGTAAGATTTCTACATGAAGGTTGGCACATTTTTTGGACATATTATGTGAAAACTTTACACTAACTAAACCTTTTGTAATTTTTGCAGGTTGACCAGCACCACATCTCGCAGGTCTCTACACAAGGTCAGTTTTGCCCGAACTGATAATTAGTTAATGGCTGATGCCACCATGGTTTATGCTAACAACATATTGTCAAGTTTAGTTTCCTTAAAATGCCTTACAAAGCTGGTTTTCCTTCTGCTAACAGATATTGAGGAGGGTGAGCTTGTACCTCTTAATTTGTCTGGCCCTTCCAAGAGACTTGAGATCATATCTGAATGCAGTTGGGCTAGTACGGACACCAGAAATTACATTATGCGGATAGTATGTGAGCACATGGCTCAAGATCGTTTGAAGCATCCTTTCTGGATTGGCAAGTACTTTATTCAGCCAGTCTCCAAGACTGTACAAGAGAATGAGGGTGGTTCTGTCGAAACATACAAAGTCATCATCTCTCGACACAAGGAAAAGAAGAAAGAAGATGAGAAGGTTACAGAAAACAAAATTGAGCTGAAAAAGGATGTAGAGAAGAGTAAGGTGAAAGGTCTGCCCTTCCTCTCTAGGTGTTGCCCTGCAGGCTTGCTCAAGGCTGAGAAAAAAGCACCCGATGCGCCAGGACGGATAATGGTATGCATGCAATTATCTGATAAAACCATTTAGATGCATTTAAAGTTACTTTGCGTTGTTTATTTTTTAATGGACTAAAACTTGACCTTTAAAACCTTTGATTAATTGTTCTTGCAGGTTAATGGAAAGACATACCCTCAAGCCAAATTAGAGCTGGGAAAGATGGGAGCTTTGCACCCTGCCAACAGACTGGCAGCTTATATTACAGGGAGAATATGTCCAGTCAGTCAGTCTGGACCTAACATGGTAACAACACCAACTGTTACAAAGGCCTCTATCACATCTGTTCCAGTTTCTACTGGGTCCACAGTAACCACAGATACAAGCACGGTTGCTTTTTCAGACAGACCAGTCATCAAGTCTGCAGGTAAGTCAAAGAAAGGTTCACAGTTTTACCTCCAGACATTTTGCTCTCAAGGTTATTGACCAAATTATTGAACATCTAGTATATTATTGAGCAGTGCGTAACACTGTCACATTTGCACATGCTTTACTGCATGTGAATATGCATATAACTTAAGTAGCAGATTTAACCTGCTCCTTAATTTGTTTTTTGCACAGAGACCAAGCCCCCAGTGGGAAAGGTCTTCACCCAGTTTGTGGTCGACCACATCAGCTCTCAAAATCTGACCAACACTAGCACCTCACACAAACAGCCTTCTGTTCCAAAAATTGTCATCCCCTCCACGTTGACAATTGGCAAAGAGGCTGGGGCACCTGGGGTGGCTTTTTCTCCTGTTAAAGCAGGCTTGGTTACCCAGGTGTCTAGGCCCTCAGACTCCACAGGTAGCATCAGATCTCCCACTTTATCAAAAGTTCAACCCCCTGCTTACACCATCAACGCTAAATCACCCAGCCTCCCTCTGGGTAAGACTGGCTTCTTTAGTTTGCCATTGTGTGTTTGTGCTTCCCCCTCCAACAAAACCTTGGCCATGCATCTACAGGGAGAATTTAACATACTTGGCCTTGATATGGATCTGTGCTTGTGATTTAGAGCTTGCTGCAGTTTCAATGTATGATGAGTAATCATCTTCCTATGCTTTGTATACCCCTTCCATTGCCATCTTTTATCATCATTTTTGACTGCTATTTTAGATTAAATCTTTCATCTTTAGCAACATCTCCTTTGATTTTGACATGACACATTATATCATAATTTAGATCGTTCCCTTGCATAGGCAGAGATGTAAAGATATGTGATACAATGATTACAGTGATAAAAGAAAAATTATTTTGATTATTTCAGCCTTGAGAAATATATGGTAATTGTTAAACATGGCCTGTTTAACTTATGTTTAAAGCAATGCAACTGGACACATTTTTAATTACCTGCCATTTCGTGTTCATATAAATTTCATAGACCATTTGCATTGCAACTGAGGTGAGCATTGTTTGACTTAAATGCACAGTGATATTGTGCTAACTACTAAGGAATGCTACCTTTTGATATTATTTTAGCAGATTTGCTATTGTGAACATAATGTGTCACCGTCATGATTTGTTTTGATGGGCTAGTTTGATTCTTTGAGCCTACTGACTTTATATGATTTGCACTGTCCTTGAATAATTTCGCCAAGCCACCAAGTCCAATGTTAAAGTTGCCATAATAAATATTTTCCCTATTTTCAGGTGGGTCTGGTCCAACCCCAACAACTACTGCCTCTTCACCTGCATCAACCACTCCTGGAAAAAAGACAGTTTATATCACTGTTATGTCTCGCAGTACAGGCCTCACCAGTAGTGTTCCAAGGTTTACAAAGTCTGTCACACAGACTCGGTCCCCACAGACCCAAAATCAAAAGGTGCTGCTTCAGGTGGTGAAGACCGCTGATGGCAATACATTGTACCGTAATCCTAATGGCCAACTTTTGCAGTTGGTGCCTTTAAGTCAGCTCAAATCTATCAAACCCAACCTCCTATCTCAAGGCCAACGTAAGTGGGGTTTTTTTTAAAACCATATTAATTGGTTTGGAAAAATTAATGTTTAATGTTTACATATTTGGCAGACACTTTTATCCAAAGCCATTTTTATTCAAGTTGCACATTTACATTTTGGCGGAGCCCATGACATTGGTGTTGCTTGCATCATGCTCTATTGCAGGGGTGGTAAAGTTTGCCACCACTGCACTATTGTTTAAGTTACTTTCCTTAAGTTTTTGGATAAATAGTAAAACAAATGTGTTTTTATTCCCAAAAGACATTCTATTAATTGTTTTTTTTTTTTTTTCTTCCTGCAGCCACCCTTATCCGTTTTCCCGCACCTACTGCAGGCAATCCAAAAAAGCCTCAGGGTGGCAGTGGCACCATAGTGAAAACTATCAGCCCAATATCACAAATACAGACAAAGCCTGTTGTCACTGTTCCAGTCTCTATATCTTCATCTATTCCAAGTTCCAAGCCAGTCACACTCACTTCATCCAATGCAGTCTCATTGTGCAGCATGCCTTCTACCCTTAAAGTTGTTCCAGGTTTTCTGGGACAGTCTGGGACTTGTACATTAAGAATTCTCCCACCAAACCCTGTTCAGAACACTGGAATTCTTACTTCAACTTCCTCTCCTGTGGTCCCTCAGAGTGGCTTTACATTGCTTAAGCATGGAAGTTCAACGCAATGCAACCAAAACTCCGCTAAGTCTGAGACTTCTGTTTCTGTTAGCTCAGTTTCAAAAGAGAAGGCAGTTGGTCATGTTCGAAACCAATCTGAGATTGAGCATTCTAAACAAAATAGGTGTGAAGGTCCTGACAGTATAGTAGCAGACAATATATCCAAACTTCCATCTTCTGTTACCTCCTCTCCAAAACCCATCCATTTTTCTGGAGGTGGTTTGGCAGAGACTGGTAACATAGTTAATCCCAAAGTGACACAAAAAGATTTGGACATAGCTCCTGTTTCTGATACGGAAGAGAATTATTCGGACTTAACTGAATTAACTGATGACTCTGACCTGTACAGTGATGATGACCAAGAAGATACACACAGTTTGAGTGTAAGGGCTCATTATAATTGACTCTCTTAACCTTTACAGAATAATTTTATGTAGATCAACAAACTGTTATATTGCTTGTTCAGGCTAGTTTTATTTTTCCTGTTATCCAGGGTTCTGATCAAGCAGAGAGGATGTTGGATACAGATGGTTTGAGCTCTGAAATGAAAGATTTTGCAGAGGTGGTGGTTGATATTGAGTCCATTGAAGAGCCTGCCGAGGAAAACAGTCTTGCCAAATTTCGGGCATGTGCATTGAGGCGGAACCAATATTTAAGGTAATACACACCTGATTAATGTCTTGATTATATAGAAGTGTGGATTTGCGTTATTTTTATTTTTTTGTTACTTGACTTGATCTGCTATCTATACTATGAACATATAAAGAAATAGATGCTTTGCTTATGAAATTTTCTGTCCTCAGAATTACTAAAATTGCAAAATTTAAAACTGTTTTACAGTAGCAAGAGTCACAATGATAATGAAAGTTTGGAGCAGAAGGTCAGGGTAAGTTTTAGCCTCAGTTTTACATATACATTTTTATTTATTTATTTTTAATTGACTGATCCAACTTTTTAACACGAAATATATTTCATGCATTTCATTTTAAAACCTCTTTGTGCAGAGAGTGAGGCTGGAGAGAATAAGGCGCAGCACAATTAAAGACAGTTTTATTAAACTTCAGGCAACACTTGGAATGTCTTCAAAAAATTTAGAAACCTCCAAAATGAGAATCCTTACAATGGTTTGTTGTTGGTTTTGTTTCATTTCATGTTTTAAAAATGAAAATATTGTTTATTATTTTGTGTTATGTTATAAATAAAAAATGTTTGTTTTTATTTTTTTTACTGAAGGCTAAAAAAGAGATTGACTCCCTGGTTAAGCAGGATGATCGATTAGTAAAAGAAGAACATAGACAGCAATTTAAGAAACAGCGTTACCTACAGACACTTTCCCAATTGTGTGGTAAGGCAGTCCCTCAGACTGAAATATTCTTTTTTTTTTTTCTCTCTCTTGCAAGTTTTTATAACAGATCAGCAACATCATATTTGTGATATTTTTTTATATTATAAGATATAATATGAATGCTTAAACATCTGTGTTTTGCTAACAAAAAGTATATCTGTTTTTGTCCACAGACAAGAGTACTGAGTCGATCAGCAAGAAGCTTAATGAAATTATTGCTAAACAAAAATCCCTGGAAGTCCAGTCTAAAGCAAAAGAGATGAAGTCTCAGCTAAATAAGGCAACGCCCAAACCAAAACCTAAACTAGCAGATCTTGGAAGTAAACAGAAATATTTAACATACCAGAACAAATTACAAGATGTTCCCAAACCCACCTATTCTCCTTCCAAACCGATGGACTTGAGTATTAAAAAACAAATAAGCCTGGAAAACACTAAAAGTGCTTCTGCACCAAATGCCTCGCCTGGAAACCTTGATGGCAGCAAAAACACTCTTAAAACTCAGGATAAAGAGAAAGATAGCACCTCTAAACCCTCTCAGCCATCTTTTAACTCCAGTCCACAAAAGAAACCTGTCTCTGTCCCAAGCCCTATAAAACATTCCTCAATACCACGTGAGAGAACACGGCCAAACATTCTATCCCGTGCTTCATCCCAGGTGATACAAGGATCTGCAGACAAAGAGCCTTTTTTAACTAATGGTTAGTGAGAGAAGAAAACATACATGTGCCATGTTGACTTGACTTAGTTGAAACAGGTTTTCAGATGTTCACACTATTCGATTTCTCTTGTTTAGTGTGTATACCTCAAGTATTCCCTCTGATGAATACCATGGTTCCATGCAATCAAATCATAACCATAAACAACCCACTTCAACCGATTGGCATCACCTCAGTAGGGACACAGCAATCATCCACACCAGGTGTTTGTCTGAATAGGTCAAAGATGCTTTTAAAAATGTTATGTATAAAGTAAGTGATATTGAAAACGAACATTGTGCTTTTTTTTTAACTAGGTGTAGCATCTGTGTCTATAGTTCCTGCAGTGTCTCATCCAGTTGGAGTGGAAAATCCCCTTTCATTGTTGCATCCTCAGTTTATCAAAATTACTAACAGTCCTGTTAAAATTAACACACACGGTAAGTTTCCTTTAGTCATATTTATTAAATTACATTATTTATTTTTAGTAAGTTGACAAGTCATTTTCTGCCAATGAATGAAAAATAAAAAGTTATTGTGACAGAACACTTTTTTCTCACAATTGCATGCTGTAAACTTGCAAGTGAGACTATTAATTTTAGAATTGTGGGATATATAAACCTGATTAATCAAGTCAGAATTGGGAATTATATATATCTTGAAATTATAAATATTGTGAGTTGTAAAGTAAATATTGGTCTTTTTCCACTATGAATTAGACTTTTTGACACGTATTTGTTAGTTTATTACGAGAAAAGTCCTTATCAGAATTCTGAAGGAAAAAGTTGAAATTACTAATTAATAATTACTAATGAAATTACTATTAATTAAGTCAGTGGCAGAAATGGGCTTCCATACTTTAGTGATATTCAACGAAGTAAAAATTTCTTTATTTTACAATGCCTTGTTTTCAGTGGATTCCCCCAACCTTCCAAATATCACCAATGTAATTTCTCTGGTTACACCGGCGGAGAATCTGGTAATACCACAGAAAGTTGTGAAAGATGCATCTGTTGTCCAGGCACAGTCAACATCTGTCCCTGCACCTGTGGAAAATCAGCAGAACCCCTCAGATGTTAACATTTCAGATTTAGAGAAAAGGGCGGTTGTGGATGAGCCTCAATCCAAGGCTGAGCCCAAACAACCTATTGGAGAAGATAAGAGCAGTGTGTCTGTTACATCATCCAACCAGGAAGGGATTAATAAGAAAAGTCAGGATGACAGCAGTGATCCTGAGGATGAAAATCTACTGTCTTTGTTAGATGAACTTGTTCTCCTTAGTCAGCAGCTGAGTAACGAAGATGAAGATCAGAGAATTGTTGTGCCAGGCGAGGTACAGGCATGTTCAGACAAGCAGGCAGATCAAGAACAGGATGATGACCGTGCACTCAGTCCTTTGTTTCTAACTCTGGATGATGATCTGATGTCTCCAGATTCTAAAGATGAAATCGATATCCCACCCAAAGTGGATGAATTGGTCAAAGTCATTTTTGGATCCGATTCACCTTCGGTTTCATCCGAATCTGGGGCTGCACCATCAATAAACGTTCAAAGTTCGCAAGCCCCAGCAGGTAGCGTTAAAAGCGATCCCCCTACTCCACCACCACTATTGCAAATGAAAGCTGCATGTGAATCCGCATCAGGTCAGCCAGCCAATGAAGGGACCAATGTGGCATGGCGGCCAATGCCTAAACTGGTTCCTCTTGGGTTAAAGGCTCAAGATACTGTTGTGAATAAGGTGACCGACTCCCCAGTTTCCAAACCGGACTCAAATGAGGATGATGTTCACAAACCTCAAATGTGATCTACTTATGTATGAATCAGGTATAGCTGCTGCTCACGTTTAACTTAACATGCTTATGTACAGAATATGATTTTTTTTTTCTTTTTATGTATTCATTGTTTGTTCGCTGTGCAAGTCCTGCTGCCGTGGGCACCACCTATTGTGCCGCTGGTAAATCCAAAGATGTTTGTTGCATTCACTTTTTATTTATTTTTTAACACTCAAACTACTAAACCAATAAGGTATCTGACTGGCTTTGCTAGCAATTGTGTATCCACTCTTTGTGGCAGTAGTTGTGAAATAAGCGGTTTACTCATCCTAACCTCCACATTGGAGCATGTTTTTCTTTCCCACTGGAGTTAAAAAAATAAAACATTTACTTGAAATTTTAACATAGGATTGTTTTCTCCCTTGGCACAGTGAAGGTGACGCTGATCATAATTGTTTGCAATGTGTTTTTTGTAAGATCATTAGTGCGGTTTTCTCGGCGACCTTTTAAGGAACAAATACATTTGCCCAGTGACTTTTAGACTTCACCCTTAAGTTTATCTGCTAATGAGATCAGGCAAATGTCATTGTCTTTGTCTCTTACACCACTGTTGATTTAAGCCCATTACATCAACACATGTGAAGGCAATAATAGATGTTAAATTCAGTACAAACAGTCTGTTCTTGTTACAGAAAAGCTATCTTTTATATACACGAAACTTTATATCTTATGTTGAGTGCCTTTCAAAAGGTTCTTCTGTATGCATATTGGGATGTAGGATTGTTGTCTTAGAGAATAGTAAATCTATAACTATAACATTAGGAGTTTAGGAATAAAAGAAAAACTATACACTTCTGAGGTTTATTTGGATGTGTTAATACTGCAGTTTTAAGTCTTTCTATGTTTTTTCATTTGTTTTTCAAGTAATAGGTGAAGTTTGAGTGCAGTCAGTTTATGGCATTTGAGCTTTGTAGTTGTGAAAACCTATTTTCACATTCCCAACCTCAATAGCAACATAAATTTTATTTTATTGTTTTAACACGATTATGTCACACCAAAAGAGGAGGTTAACTTCAAGACACCCCTCAGTTTAAGCTTAAAATGTAGTAATCACTATGCAATTGTTTTGCTTTATATTAAGATAAAACAGGTACAGACAAACTACATAGGAAAGTTAAAAGCTACATAAAACAAGATGTAGTCACACTGCGTATGTTCTTGTATATATTGAATACTACACTGGTTTTTGTAAATATGTTGGCTTGTTAAAGTCTGTATATTGGCTGATGTAACCTTTCTTGGACATTGTAAATATGTAAAATCGATTCCTTGTTTTGTTAGTCTGCGAACTGTTAAAATACTTATTTTTATATGCTATAAATCAGTGCTCTCACCTCCTTTGTAAAAGAGATGAATGTGTCTTTTTGAGTCAATAAAAATGTACACAAGTCTGTTGAAAGTTATTTTTGGGTCTTCTGATTGATTTAAAATCCTTTTTCCTTTCCTTACTTCAGCTTAAGGTGCTTTTGGGAAATGTAACCCATCAGTTGGTCACAATTAGCAAGCTGGCTAAAAAAAACCCAGCATTTTCATTTAATATTTGATAGAGACTTTAGACAATTACAGAAGCTGTTAATTATCAACCCATGGTCTTTACCTTGGATATAACTCCCATGAGAGATACAATATGTATTTCAGGGAGGGACCAGGGCTGATATACAGTGGCTGACAAATGGGTATAGTCAAACATCTTTCAGCTTTCTCAAGGTAAGATCCATCAATTCTTTATTGCATATTTTGTGTTAAATGAGATGAGCGTTCAATTGTGATTAAGTTTAGCTTCCAGACCAAAGTGGTGCTCGCCAAGAATAATAATTTACAAGACGTAGGTTACTAATTTAGCTCTTTTCTCTTAAAGAATATAGACCAAGCATAAGAAATGTCTGCAGTAAACAACAGTTCTAATCGGGCTTGGAACTGCACCTACCCCAGTGATTTGGCCCTTCCTTTGGTTCCCTACACGGACTGTCCCTCCAACCGCATGTACGCCTCCAACTTCATACCTGTAGTCTTTTACATACTTACCATCCTCGGAGCAATTGGAAACCTCTGGAGCCTGTGGGCTTGCCTGCGTCCGTCCCAACCTTGGAGTATTGGGTCTATAGGTGTACTGAACCTGGCTCTTTGTGACCTTGCCTATCTGGCTTCTATGGGACCATGGGCTGTCTACATTAGCTCCGACTACCACTGGAAAATTGGCCATTCACTCTGCGTGGTGGTAAAAATTCTATACTTTGGCGGGTTGACTTCCAGTACCATGTTCATCTGCGCTATTAGCACTGACCGCTTCCTTGCAATCGTCTTCCCTCTGGAGTCCCGTATGATACGGACCCCTCGGAACACTGCACTGGTTTCACTTCTACTCTGGGCCATCACAGGCCTCTTTATCTACTTCAGTTATCCTAATATTCTCTACTGGGTGAGGAAGGATGGCATCCAGGTGTGTGGAGCAGTAGTGATCTCCAGGTTCAGGACCACTGAAGCAACCTACAATCTTCTATCCTATTACTCCATTCAGGTTTCTGTTCCATTGCTCCTCATCATTCCCTCCTATGTGAAGATCATTTCCCGGATGAAGCAGTCACGACAACAGTGGGGCCCAGGCAACATGCAAGGCCTGGACAAGACCATCTGGCTGATTGCTGTTTTCATTGCCAACTTCCTGGTTTGTTGGGTGCCAGGGCAGCTGCTTCACATCATCGCCTGTATCATTTTCTTTAGTTTGGATCACTGCAAAAACGCTTGTTGGGTTGCATGGGTGGTCAACCTACTCTCTGAAGCCTCCCAGATACTGTATTGCCTCAATGCATGTCTTGATCCTTTAATTTTCCACATGCAGCAAGGACACTGTGAACTGGTTGTGTTGGCAAACTGGGTTAGAAAGGTCTTACAAGTAAGAAAAAAACAAGATTTGGAAGGGCATTCAGAGGATCCTCCCAGCGTGATCCAACTTCGTGGTGGTTCCAAAGACAAAACGGGCGAAACTCAAAATAATGTAACATGAAATTTTGTCTAACATCCAAATTTGTCTAGTTGCACAATTGTGAGTTGATGTATCTGTTTTAATATTGTGTGCTTGTATTTTTTTATGCTTTGTGTGTGTATAATGTCCTATATTGTATACATTTAGGTAAGATTTTACTGATGTAATTGTGTGTTATAGGTGCATCTTGTATCTGTGTATTTCTGACTCCCTCTTTCAAATATTAAATGAGTTCAAAATTTCAGTTGCTCTAAAGGTGGCCGCATACAGTTGTTAGTCAGGCTGACTTTACTGTTGAATGAAGAAAAAAAACCTAGAAGATCAATCCTAAGGTACTTCTTGGCATCACTAGATGGCAGACTTGTATAAAATTATAGGTATGCACAAGCCATAATTCAGTGCATCAAATAGCCCAAATGCTAATTTCAGTGTTAGTACCCTTTTGAACCTATATAGGGTTAGAGAATTAAATGATACATCTGTTGAATGTTAAGCGGTTGCACTTGTCATTTAATTATTGGTATTTTCAGTTTGAATGGTACAGCAGGCTGAATTTGTTCTACATAAATCTTTATGTGTCAGCCATAAATACCCTTCATTGTTCATCATGCCCCTGATTTTATGACCTCTGCTTGCTGTCTTTCCGTTAGCGTACTTGGAAAATAAATATAAAATTTATGTGCATGGATATCACAGAATGACATAGGTCTAGACTGGAGAATTGCAACCATGTGGTGTTTACATTGGAGCCATTGCTGTAAAATGCAATAGGACATTTATGCAGGAGATAGTATAACCAGCATGGTATAACTAGTTTGTTGCTGATTCAAGATGGTACATTTGAGCTTGGACCAACTTAAACTAGCTATAAAGTTGCAAAACTGAGTTACTACCCCAAATTGAATTTTCCAACTGGTGAAATGAATATAATAATCCCACAATTTTTCTGTTCTACTTTTAGTCCTAATATCTGCAAACATCCAAATAAACGCTGCCTTGAGTAAACGAATTGTCTACACCTTAGGAAAACACTGCAGTATCACACAACCGCCCATATGTGCAGTATAATCCACCTAGTAGTCATGCGTGATGTGTGTATTTAATGTATACTATGGCTAAGGAAAATCTAAATATTAAATTAGGTCAATCACGCAACAACTAGTACCCTTCTAGGGATATGAAATCACGTCATTTCATTAATATTGAGGAGCCGAGCGTTCCCCCATAACAGAAATCGCTAATTGGTCAGCTGCCCAATGCCCGCCTCCCGACGTTAGCCTTTAAGCCAATCAGAAACGCTGACTGAAAAAAGTCGCCTTGCGTAATTAATATTCATGAGTATTGCCTTTACAGTAGTAGGATTTGTAAACACACACATAGCACCGGTGAAGGTATCACGGCTGGAGGTGAATAGTGGAGCTTTCAGACCGGCTCGCCGTCAAACTGCTGACTCTAAACACGAAACATGGTCCATTTTAACAAATGGACGTTAGTGAGAAGCGCGTCTCTCACCGACAGGACTGCCGCACGGGATTTAAAGCTCCGATAGTGGCTTGCGATGACGGTGGACTGGTTTAGTATATGAAATACAAGGCTGTGAATAGACCATGGCTTGTTTTAAACGCGTATCGTTCAATTGATTACCGACTGTGATTGTAGAGCGAAGGGCTTCAGCTGCCCTGCCGTCTGTTTGCTGGAAACATTGACTCAACACTACACCAAATCAAGATGACAATGGAAAATACAACTATCAAAAGTCGGCTTAAAAATCTGCTCCGCTCGCCTTCCATCAAATTGAGAAGAAGTAAAGCTGGGAACAACAAAGAGAATCTCAGCAATAAGGTACAGTGCACTACTGTATGACACGAAGCATGCATGGAATCTGTTATCTGCAAATGTAACCTAACAGAAAAGCTGTGATTTTCTGCAGTTTAATGCAAGGCGACAGTGCTTTGGCACCAATATGTGAGAATCCTTCCAGGGTTTATGTAAACTCTACAAAGGCATACTGTCAGTACAATGCAACAGCGTGAGGACTAAAATTCACTGACCTATATTTGCCACATGTCACAAATAATTTCCAGCTCTGGTAAACGGCATGCTGGGAAAATATAATGCACACAAAAAAAAATCAATGCAATAATATTAATTGCATTAAATTCATTAAAACACTGGTATTGTTGCTGAGAAAATACATTGCACAAATGTGGACTGCAATATACAGGTATACATCTCAGTATATTATATTGGGTGACTTTTTTTAGTTTGGGGATTATTGCACATGTTTGTTATAGAATCTTTTAAAAACCAAGCAGTTGTCAAGTGCATGTTTTGAAAATATTATGCATATAATTTCCATGGGTATAGTATTATCATATTTAAGTGTGGATGATTGTTGATTTTCCACCTCAAACTCTGAAATGGTCACTGTTTCAAACGTGACGCTTTGTATACACACAATATAAGTGTGGAAAGCATTTCTTATTCTTTGAATATATGCAACTGCTCTTGTTATTGGAACTGTAACTATTATTGTGTCAGAGCAGTCATCACTGACTGTTGCATTCCGTTCAGATTGCCTGTTTACTGCTGCAGACCCTTGGGTAACTGTACTTCCCTTACATACACAGGAGCCCTGTGACTTTATGATTGTTAAGAATGTTTTGCAACTGAGATAAACGCTTTGAATAACTCCGAGAACTCAGCTGCTTATGATTTGTTGCTCATAAATTACACACTGTTGTTCACACTAGCACATGCATTTTCAGTAACTAAATCCATGTCTATATGGAATGTTTTACTGGTCTATATTAAGGAATTTATAGTGCTGCTGACTAAGGTATTATTGCTCAACTCATGCCCCGGCTCACATTGTAAACTTTTTTTATTACAGTTTATCAAGAAGAGTTCATCCAAAAATATTCTCTGATATTATGGATAGAGAGCTCTATATTTTCAGCATAAGAAAATTAATTTGTTTTTAAAAATGTCAAAATTATGCATATTTATTACAAACATGTTGCTTTTCACTTTAATACATTTCTCCAAATTTCTTTCAATCTTGGATTGCTTAAGAGTGTAAAAAACAACTGTTCAATGAACTGTTCCTTTAAAGGAGATTACTTCTCTAAATGAGGAGATTTATGCTTTTCGCTTGCTTGGTGGTAAATTTTATTCAGTAGACTTAGTATGAAGGAGGGATATTGCCATATAATAGCCATATTGTGGGGCCATAATATTATTAGCAATTTTAAATATTTACAGTTTCTGAATGGTTGCATATACAATATTATTAAAAAGACTCTTTTAATTTATTACATTCATCATGGTAGACACATTCTGCAATTAAATGTCATACATTAAAAATGCAATTTAAAAAATGTCAGTACTCCAGAGTGTGTGATGATCACTGCTCTAGAGACAATATCTTGTACATAATACCATTTAAGGGCTATGCAAAAGAATCTGTCAAGGTGCCTTTGTTTCGTACAAAAGAACAGATCTGTCTCTCTGTGCCTAAAGCGTTTGAGGAATCTCTAGTGTATGGATCCAGACAAAGGGATCTAAGCTTTATGTAAGACTATATATGAGTTCACCTCTTAGTCTGGGCTTTATATTCCAAGGTTTACACAGTGTTTGAAATCAAAGCTATTCCTCCAGGTGCTGTGCAGTTCATTGACTCTTGGCTCAAGGATTTTGCTGTTCTCCCAGGATCTGACATACAACGATTGCAAGAAAGTTTCTGGAAAAGTGCATGACGCAGCCGGTTGGTTCAGAAATTCCCATTAGAGATGCTGAACGAGAAATTGCTTAAAAACAGCATGCATTAGAAAATGAGCATTTTTTTCCGTTGTTCCAGCACTCCGAGACACTAATTGACAGTGTATACATGGAAGTCTGTCTGAACATCTTTGGAAAGATGATAAATCAAAGCAACAACCACAATTACAGTGTTTTTATATCGGCATGTTCAGCACAAATTGTGGCTACGTTCAGCTTATGGTAGGATAATGAATGTACATACGTAGCATTTGAAGTCCAAATGCTGACTTCAGCTTATGGATTTCTTGAAAACTGCATTTTTGAGCGGTAAAGCCAGCAACTCGGGTCCTTTATAAACCCATACACTGAGGAAGTGAAGTAAGATGGCAGATTTAGAGGAGACCACTTCCATAAACCAGGTGTTTGTTCCTTTCATTTCTCCGTTGACCTGTACTTAAAGTGGTCGTGATTGATGTGAGAAAGCATGCTTGCTTTGAAGAAGTGGTCTGAAGGAGGTTTTAATGCATAGAATAAAGATATCAGATGTTGTTTTTATGTGCTATGCTGAAAACACATACAGTGTGCATTCTTCATTGTTTTGAAAGAATGATAGGATGACTTTATTATGTGTTCATTTTTATACATATTATGCAATCTTTAATTACAATAGTAACAACTTTGTGTATTGTTTTACCAAATAATTGCATTTTAAGCATGTTGTAAATTAGTCAGTGCTTATGCAGTTACACCATAATTATGACACAATACTTTTAATGCATACTGTTTGCACATTTGTGCATTTCATATTTAAGCTTGTTTTATGCTTCAACATGTTGCCTTAAGTTTAAGTAGTTCTTTGCTACTTAACAAAGCATGGAAAATGTTTAGCTCATAATTTCCATTTAGGATGGCAACAGCACTTTTGCAGTGGTTCTGTTTCTGTACTCTGGGCATTTAAAGTCTCTCAGGTTCTTTAAACAAAGTCTTTGCATAATAATCTTTTTTTATAAGAGGTCTTCATTCAAGTGAATTTGTTGCACAGCAGTATTTGCTTTGCTGTAATTTACCTGCTGAATTGCTCATTACATACTGACTAAAAGAAGTCTATTTTAACATAATGTAAATGCAGTTATAGACTTTGTAATTTCTAATACAATAGAACACTTACATAATTTAAGTGGCTGAAATGTAGCTTACAACAAAATGGGTTTTTCCCTAATTAATTATTTCCTGTAATTTTTGGTTTTCATGTATATTTAATGTGTTTTCTAACTTTTTCCCCCCTTTTACTTTCTTTTTTATGTCCAATTTAGTTATAAATTAGTTTAATTAAATGATATATATTTATGCATTAAATTATATATATTATATACTGTATATAACATGTATAATTAAATTATATATGTATAATATGACAGATGTAGGCCTAAAAGCAGAGCTTATATGACATTATATGATATTATTTTACTTTCTGTAACATTACAGAACATCTTGTAGTACCAATAAAAACTTTTCTACATGTAATTCTACAGGTGACGTTGGAGAAAGTCCTGGGAATCACTTCTGCTGGGAATCGTGCTTTGGCGTGTGACCCACATTCAGGGCTTGTTGCCTACCCAGCCGGGTGAGTAACTCTGTTTCACACGATAAGACACATTTTTAGCTATTTTTTGGTGGCACATGCCTAAATAACCAGGTGAATGTAGTCAGTGGAATCATGATCTATGATGGTGAGTCAGGTCTCATTTTAGAGGCAGTCACACAAGGTGGTTCATTTTTGTAGCACTTTGTAAAAAAAGACAGTGTTTGGTGAGTCACATAAATATCCTTGTTCAATGCAATGCAGAAATTTCCTATTGGAAAAAGAAACCATAAAGGGAAAAGAGGCAAGATAAGAGTCTGATAACAGATGAGTGATCTCAGAGGGAAATTAGGTGTGGTACAAACAGGAAGTGCCGAGTCTGACAGAGATTTTGACTGTGCTGCAGTCACAGCCTATAAACTACTGAGACTTGGTATGCATAGGCAAATTCAGCTCAGTTCTTTCTCCAAAGCACGAATGCAGCTTAATTTAGATATATTTGCCATCTGAATGGATTGAATTAGGACAGTGGCCAAGAATAAAAATTACTTTGTCTATTTTATCTGTGGAAAAGTGCACCTGGTCTTGTGATTTATAGTAGAATATTCTTGCCATCTTTTTTTTCAGACATGTACAATAGCAATAACACAGTATTCCTTGAATTACTTTGAAGCACCATGGTAATGCCGTTGTGTATAAATAAGGATTATCAATCAATCAATATTATCAATGTACCATCACTGTACACATCCAGAGTATTTTTTAACACTTTTTTTTCTTCTTCAGATATTAGAAAGCTATTATTTTCTTCAATTTTTACTCATTAAATGAAATAGTTTTACTATACAAGACTCCAGCAATACTATCTTTGTATATAAAGGAGAAAAGCCTTCCTCTACTCATCACATGGTACTTATAATCTGATTAACTAGTTAAGCTTGAGTTCTCTGAACTAAATTCTTAACTCTTTGTTGCCATAACATGTTGTCCTAATGAGGAGGAGAGGATTGGAAATTAAATCTTAGTGTACTGCATACATAACCATTCAAAAGTTAGGTGTTGGTTAAGGTTTTTTTTTTCTTTCATTCAGCAAGGCTGCATTACATTTTTACATTTTATAAAAAATTTTCACAACTGGTTGTGAAAGCATGTATAATGTTTAAAAAATTTTATGAATTTCTATTCGTCATTAAAGAATCCTGGAAAAATTGATAACAGTTTCTACAAAAAAATAAAATTTTACAAAATACAAGAATTACAAGAAATCTTTCTTAAACAGAAAATCAGCATAAAAGAATGATTTCTGAAGGATCATGTGAATTTCTAACGTTCAAAACAATGAATGTGTATTAAGAAAGGTTATATTTTGTCTCTCTCACTTAAAAAAATATGTTTTAAAAAATTAAACAGGACCTTGCTTAAGACAGTATTGCATATTGTAACAAACCATACTTCTATTTGCAATCTATTTATTGCAGTTTAGGAAAGTAGAAGTGTTCTTTATTTAATTTTAAAGCTCACACAGCTCCTATAACAAACTCCACCCCATGCTAAGTCAGCAGTTTGATTGAGCCAAGCGAGCATTTGGTGCAGATGTCTTGGCTTGCTATAGGTAGGAAAATTAGCGCAGGCTTATGCAGCTGTCACAGATCCACTGACAGACCCCACATGTCTGTGAGATACCAAGCCGGTTCTTTATGAGGGCCGTGAAATGCATTTTTCTTGTTTGAATCTTGTGCCGATGCTGTAAACAAATGTGAGGTTATCTGAGGTTGATTTTTATGGTGCTGTAGTGCATGTACATATACGTAATAATTGCATATCCTACAATTGGATAGGGAAGCAAGTTTGCATTGTTCTAGTCCTCCACAAAGCAGATGTCCCCCAGTGGTATGTTGTCCTGCAGGTTTAACTGATTATGATCTTCAGTTATCATCTGATCTTGACACCAATGGAAGGTCACAGTGCATTCAAAGCATCTGAGATTAAATCAATTATTTGATTAATGTTATTCAAATGAAATATGAATGTTATTTCAGATCTAAAAGAGCAGTTAACTCCATCTGGATTGTAGTGGAATAATTAAAGAGGAGGCTTTCTTCGGGGAGTTGTCCTATTTTTATGAATTGTACCTACTGTAAGTGGCTACATTTGCACAAGACCTGTTTAAAGACACCCTGCTTCCATCTGTATTATGTTAGTATGTGCTGCAGCTTTTATTGCAAATATTCACAAGATGTGCTGATTTTATTTTTCATCAGATGAAGCAAACTTGCTGGCCAGTGTGATAAAAGATTTGTGTCGCAAACTGCCGTAACTACACATATTTGGTGACACTAAGCTTGTTTGTTGCCGCCATACCACAATAAATTAGTTTTATTACTTTTAGGTTTTATTATATTTTATTATTTATAAATGAATCATTTCAGTGTTGGTGTTTATTTTTATTTTTTTACCTTCACATTGTTTCCTGTTGTTTTGCATCCCTGTTATGAAAATGAATTTGAAACTTTTAAAACAGAATATATATAACTGGAAAATAAGGAAGGCAAAATGCACCAACAAATATATATTTTAGTGCTGTCAAATGATTATTCGCATCCAAAATAACCGTATTTGTTTACATAATGTATATATGTGTACTAGGGTTGGGTCGATAGACATCACGATGCTGAGCCTCATCGTGATTCTCCGCCCCGCCGCAGCAGCACCATAACCAAGCTCGCGAAACACACAGTTAATCTATGCCATTAATAAGCGAGCACACCACTGATGCTGGCGAGCGGTAAATCATTTCTGCGAGAGGAAAACAGATGTACATGCGAAGAAACGGGGCCCGCGAGCTCATTTCAAACTCTCGCACGCACTTGATATGTCATCTCCGCGCGCAATTCAAGTAGGCCTACTCACGCGCGATCATTCGTGCGCTCGATCCTCTTTCACCTGCTCGCGCGAACACTGTTATTTTTGTCAGTCGTGAGGCGGGGCTTGGTGTTTTAGTTACAACTAATCGTGACATTAGACATCGTATGATGCCAAATTGGTTGACATCGCCCAACCCTAATGTGTACTGTATATTTTTTTATTATTATTTTATTATACTTATATTTCACAATATTGCTGTTTACTGCATTTTTTATCAAGTAAATGCACACTGGGTTAGCAGAGCATTTATTTAATTTTTTTGGTTAAATTTCTTAATTAGTACTTTAATAACATTAACAATTTTAATTAATAATGAACTTTATATATTAGATATTGCTTAAGTATTCTTCTTAGTGAGACCAGAAAATGTAATAAAAAAAAGTTTTTTTTTTTTATTTTACGTTGCCTGAACATGGTTTTGAGTAAACCATTTTGTGCGCCTTTTCAAACACCCTGTCATGATTCTTTTACAATGTTTTTACTCTTTGTCTTGAGGAGAAATACTTTAAAACTCCATATTAGGCGTTGTTGTATAGCACACTGTCTCTACTGTCCTGAAGGGTGAATAGTTTATGTGTGGTTTAGGACAGTCTTCCTCAAAGCCAGGAAAAACTGAATAAACCAGATGCAGACAATGAAAGCTGAGTGACACGTCCTTTTGATTTTTCTTGTCATTTTTCTTGTAGATCCAGAGGAAACTGATGGCACCTGTTGTGTTGTAGCATGCATCAGTATAGCTCTCAGTGTAGTGCATTTGCAGGCAAAAAGAAAACAACAACAAAAAACAAATGACTTGCATACATTACAATCATATTTATGTATGGAACACACGTAGACAAGTAAACGGATCAATTTATTGCAAATATACAAGGTCGTTTATAATAATAAAGCCTCCTTGGCTAATTCATCTTTTTGTGCATGCAGGAACATAAGCGAATTGTATTCCAGCATTTGAGTGATGAATGAGTTCTGGTGTAATGCAGCGGTCACTGTAGAATAGATATGAGTGTAATGAATAAGCGGCTCTCTGTGTTAATCAAAGATGCATGAAAATGTGTGTCAGAGTCTCTCGTGCCCTTGTGCGCTGCAGTAAAGTGGGTCAGTAGAGCTGAACGGACCAATGCGACGAGGAGAAATGAGAGAGAAGAGGATGACGGATGTGAGGAAGGAAGGAAAGGGTGACATAGGGAGAGTGAAAAAAGAATGGAAGCCTTTAGGAACAGAGGTTGATTTAGCATTGCTGTGGTGTGTGTGGTCGTTCTCTCTGCTGCATTGCAGTATTCAGGGCTCGTGAGGCTCTCCGGCTCCACACACACACACACACACACTCCCTAATGACATCTCACACACATGCTCTGAGAGGAGAGCCGCAATCTAAAGACACCCGTGGGAATACAAAACAAGTAGAAGACACTCATGCTGGAGAATACATTAGGATAGATTAAAAGTATTTTTGTATTTTGACTCTGCTGTCATGTACTTGGAAAAAGGCTTTGTGGGCATTCATTAAAAATCATAGTTGTCTTGGCTAGTTGTAAATGTGTTTAAATAAGAGCTGAATTCAACTGAACTGAATTTATATAATTTTTTTGCATACTGCATTATATTATATAAGATATATATTTATATATGTTTATACACAATACAGGCATCACATTCAGAACACACACACACACAGAGAGAGAACATCCATTCTCTCTAACCATCAATTTAACTCACTTGAAGGTCACTGCAGAAGGAATAAGCTTTTTGCAGAGCTGGTGGAATGCCTTTACTAATATACATGGTTAGTGATGTACTGCATACAGATGATGGTCACCAGGTTCCTGGATGACAGTTTCTTACTAAAACTAATTTTCACAAGTTGCGCATTAAACAAGATGCAAAGAAGTAATGTTTGTTGTAAAAGTTTACCACAGTGTGTGTGTGTTTATTTATATATTGATTGATTTATTGATACATACATACATACACACAGTAGTCAACATTCGAAGTGGATCAAGACCATTCATCAAAGTTTTCCTAAAATCAAAAACAATACCTATTCTTGCCTTATAGGACAACTTTGATGAAAGGTTTTGATCCACTTCAAATGTTGACTACTGTATACCTAATGTTTTTAAAGAAAGCTTCTTATGCTTCTTCATTTTTTTGATCAACAATACAGTTTTATAATGAATTTTCAGCATCATCACTTCAGTGTTCAGTGTCACATGACCCTTCAAAAACCTTTCTAATCTGCTTATTTGCTGCTCAAGAAACATTTCTTGTTTTGGTGAAAACAGTTTGTGCTGCTTAATATTTTTATGAAAAACTGATACACTACTATTCAGAAGTTTGGGATAAGTAGTAAAAGAAAAAATACTTTTTTTTTTCTTTAGCAATGAGATCAAAAGTGACACTTAAGATATTTATAATATTATAACAATAACAAACAATTTGCATTTCAAATAAATAGTACTTTTAAAATATAAATTCTGTTATTTTCAACTTTGTTTTCATTTAATGAATCCTTATTTTTACATTGATAATGACAAATCCTTGTAAATAATTAAGAATCAGTAACTGAACACCAGTGATAGTAATACTGTATTTCACAAATTACTGTTTACTATTTTTGATCAATTTAAATGCAGCCTTAATGGTCATAAGACACTTCTTTCAAATGACATTTTCATTTTGAAAAAAAAATAGTGTAAATAGTTTTTAGTCTGTCTTTGATCAACCTGTTTGAAAGCATTATTTATTGATGTATTGATTATTATATTTGCATTTTAGTTTGGTGATGAGAGTGGCACAGGACAGATAAGTTGGAAGGTGGTTTTAGATGAGCATATAGCAGGTCATCCCTACGGTGCATAATCCTCTGCCATCTGAACGCGTGCTGACTTCTGCGCCCAGACGCGCAGGATTAGGGCATCCTGGTCACCATCTGTCTGAAGCAGAGCAGCATACAGGCCTGGATCAATGGGGAGGTGCTGCTAATAGCCAGACTGTTACTGCTGGGCTCGGTCTTGGAAAGCAATACTCCTGGAAGTTTTTGATTGTGATGGGGAGTGATATTGTGTGTGTGTGTGTGTGTGTGTGCCCTACCACCTGTCTGTGTTTTATCCCACTCACCAGATGGGGCAAAGCTACAACTGTCCTTATTTGCTGGCCACAACATTTGATCTGCCTCGTCTTGAACCCTTGTACACACACATAGACAGTCTACACCCAGAACAGTTGTGAAACTTGAGAGACCATAACACAAGCTGTTTGAGATCTGGTTATCTTTAGCTTCTGCCAAACAACAGCTTTGAGCTTGCTGTTTTGTATCACGCTTCATGCTGTTTGTAGTAATGCTGACACAAATATTTAGTCAGCACAGAACTTGTTGCATCTGTCTAATCTGTGGTAGAAGACTACTGTTAACCGGAATGCTAGTTAGTAAAGCTTACTAATTGCTTTTGTTGAGTTTGTTAAAATCTCTAACCTTAAATATAAAACTTAATGTATTGTAACACTCGTTATGATTAATAAAGCGGAATTTACGCACAATTACTTTGCAGAATATTATGACTTCAGAACAATCTTTATATGCTGGTATATTTGAAAGCTGATGCTTTTGAATGTTAACATCACACATATCCAGTTTCATATCTATGGGTTTTCACAAACAGTAGGTTTGTTTGGTAGCTTACAAAGTACAGAGATGTATTTAAGAGGCGAGGATTTCTGGTTTTGATCCTGTGTAGCTACGGTTTGACAAAACAGTTCAAATCTGTATAAAAGGAAGCTGGAATGGCACGGTTGCATCAACAAATGCCTTTTTATATCAGTTTAGCATTTCTTAACAATATTAGGTCTAGGGTTGGATTTGGTGTAGGGCATATTTTCACCATGATAGAGCGCTAATGTAAGGCGGGTGTACATGGTGCGATTTTTTTTTTAGGTCGTTTCAGCTTACATGCGATTTTGGTTCTCGGAGGAAATCGTCTCTTCTCGTATGGCCGGGGCTCGTATGGTGTGTGAGAAATTATGGGACGAGCAGAGTGCCTTACGAACACTTCCCGACCTCACAATAATTTTTAAACGTCAAAAAACTTTGGGAGCTGTCGGAGTGAAAGCGTGACGTGTGTGCTGTTGAAGGAGCCGATTTGTTAAGCAAACTGGAAATGACCAATCACAAGCTGAAAAAGAAAACCACAGAAGAAAGATGAACATGGCAGCGCCATAGAGAATTTGGACTGTCGAGAAAGAGGACAAATTCTCTGAACTCTGGCAACCATCATAATACGTACCTATATCAACGTAATAAAAACGTACCAGGGTTCACATATTGAACTTGCATTTTAGCGCCACACAGTCGACATTTCTCTTTAAAACTGTGGCAAAACGTGCAGTAAGGTACGTAAAAACAGTGTTGCACAAAAAGTGCACAGAGGTACATATTTTTATAAGACCAGGTTGCCAATTTATTGCTTTTGGCTATAAAAAAAAAGAAAGATATTTGAGAATTTTTTTTTTTTTATTTATTTATAATTTTTTAAGCCAACCTAACAGCAAACTTTGAATATTGAATATACCTGTTTTGAATGTAGTTTGCTTTTACATTTAAAAAGCTGCTTTTATACATTTTATGCCTTTGTATCTGTTTAGAATAGTAGCTTATGGTTATTGCTTATGATATGGAGAACTGTATCACAGAGGGTTTTCATGGCCTAAAAGCATTGGAGCATGTAGTCATTTGGTCGATCTGCTACACTCCACTTGGCTTATTCGATTCCCTGCTAGGTGAGATAATGAGCTGGATCAGCTTTTTCCAGGATGCAAGAAGCACATGATGGCACATGTGGGCCCTGCGGAGTTTCACAACGACAGCCAATACATTTACACGCAAGAGCAATGGTCATTACTTGATAACACAGAATCTTACGGCTCAGATAGACTTCCTCATTGCAGAGCTTTTCTCATAAAGTTATCATGTTTGCAATGGTACAGTGACATTCATATTATAGCAGTCAGAACCACATTAAATTCTGTTGGAAACGGCACATTATCATAGCTCTGGGCTGAAACTGTATAGTGAAGAATCTACTGTAAATAGCTCTGTGGGAAAGTGCTCATGTTGTGAGTAACTTGAATCTTCTCGTTGGCTCTGAGCGGTCAATCTTTAGTCATACTCGAGTAGATCTGGGATCATTTCTCCTCTAGCTCTGTTCACCGGAGAGAAAAGGCCCTATTTTTCCAGTTCAACCCTACAGTGAGCTTCCCAAAACAGAGATATCTCTTCCACGCTGAGGCTCCCGGGAGGAGATTTGGAGGAGAGTCTGTGTTGAAATGCCAGAGGGTACATGTATCTTTTATTTCAACAAAAATTATTGAGTAACACATGACTACCTTTAGCTGAAGTTGTTGATTCTGGTGCCGTAGAAAGTTAATCTAGATGCACATTGAATAAAATGTGAATCCTCTCAAAGATCTACATTGATTGTTTTAGGGTAAGGTACAAATGAACAGTTTCGACTGACTAATCAGGTTAAGGTACAAATGACTGAATGAACAAATTGGTCATTGTGTTATTGTTAACTAGAACAAGAGTAATTAATTTAAAGCTTATATAATATATATATATAATTAATATATATATATAATTTTTTTTTATGCAATAAAATAAAACACAAGCTTATATATATATATATATATATATATATATATATAATTTATTTATTTTATATATATATATATATTTTTTAATGCAATAAAATAAAACGCATGACTAGGACTAAAACTGACAAAATAAAGCTAAATATAAATATTTTTATAAAACAAAACTAATAAAAATGACAATCATAAAACCTAAACCAAAAGTAAAATGAAATACTGCAAATATAAATATAAAAGCTAAATCAAAATATTATTAAATACTATAATATTATATAAATAGTGTACTAAAATAACACTGTTTAATAAAAGATTGTTTATATAGCAGCTCAAACAATGTTGTTTATGCTACATCATCTCATAACATAAGCACTGCATTATTTTTAGAGTTTTTCTTCTGATTTCTGTGGACCAGATTGTGCTGTGGGTGCTTTTATTGTTTATTTTTGAAAACAGGATCACATCTCAAGACTTTATTAGGCACAATTCAGTGACTTGGTGTGTTAGCTGATTGGATTGGATGTTCTTTGTTAGGGTTCATTTGCTGGCTCGACTTGGTGTAACCTTGTTTTACAAGACAAGCGTTGTGGAAAAACAGCATCCAGCTCACCCTGCTGAAGAGTGTATGTGAGGAAGTGGTGCTGTTGGCTTATTTATGTGAAATTTAAGCTTAATATAAAAGCTATAACAGCTAAATATAAAACTCACCTCAATATAACACGATAATTGATCATCAATGCATAACCAGTAACTCAGTGAGTGGAAAAAAGAATAATGGTTCTTAATTTCCATCCGCCCAAAGATTACTTGAACAAAATTCAAAAAACAGTATATGCTGTTCAAACATATCCTGAAGTAAATTTGTTAACATTAAGTTATTTGCGATGAACAACACTTTTTACAGTATAAAAATCTAAATGAATGTTAATTAAAAAATATAGCCTCAGTAGGTAACACGCTACATTGAGGTTTTGTTTTTTACCATTAGTCTACATTAGGTAACATGAACTAACAATGAACAATACTTCATCCACATTTATTCATTTTACTTAATGTTAACTTCAACCAGTCTTATTTTAGCATTACACTATAGTAGGTTTTATTTTATTTTTGAACCAGTTTTTATTTTTATATTTTCTGTTTTTGTTTATAATTTGATATAATTATAGGTTTGAATAAGTTGTTTCTGTATTTATTTTTAATATGAATGGCTATAATTAGTATACAAGAATTTTTTTTACTAATACAATTTTAAATCAAAGCTGTCTATTGACATTAGTTGAAAGTAACATTAAATTGTATTAATAAATTATGTTAAAATGCTGTACATTGTTAGTTTTTAATGCCTCAAAATTTGCGAATTCCCCATTTACATTTTTTAACAAAATATCTAATTCAAGGATTTAATGGTGCAATAAACCTACTGTACTACTGTAGTTATTCCTATAAGGGCTCCTTGGAGTAAACTGGTACCTCGTAAATGCAATTTTGTTTGAGAAAATAGTTTATTTTGAGGTCATTGATAGGTCTGAGTGTGGTTCATGAGGGAATGGTGGGCAGTCACATGTGTAAATACAAGGTCAGGCATATTTGCTGACTGTGCACTGATTCATATCAGCTTATCTTTGTAATGGGATGAGCCGTAGACGCTCGTACAACAGGCTTGCATAGTCATTGATCAAAGGCCTGTCAATCCCATCAGCAGCTCGGATTATATATAGTGCACGAGATCCGTTAATGGTATTACTTGCCAACATTGAAGGTCCGCTCCTCCCCTGGTTTCTCTGTCTTTGGCATCAGTGGTTTCTGGAGACATGAGTAATGTGCTATTGAAGCATGAGGTCATCTTTTCTGTCCCTCTTCTCTCAGACGTGCTCGTAAAGCACAGAGCTGGACGACAGGGAGGCTTTGACTTGACAGATTCCAAACAGGGCTCTTCCTGTGGTCGGGGGAGACTGTGCACTTGTGTGGCTTTGTCTCGCTCAACTCTCCTACTGACAGCAGCAGAAAGAGTAGCAGTCCACTCTGTTCTCTTTGTGTGTGTTTTTTGTGTCTACATTGACCTATAGAGCTGGACCTCGGCCAGTGGAAGAGACCTTTACTCTGAAGATGCAGATGTTTGATTATCTGAACAAAGCCTGGTACGCTTTGCACATGAATTGTTATTATATTCCTCCACTCAGACAAGAAAGGGCTTCCAGAGCGGCATTTGAAACTGTCAGCTGATTTTAATGAAATGTAGGATTTCGGTTGGTACAAATTTTTGTACTATGACTCAAATGTTATTTGAGGATATCCTTTTTTGTCACTTTTAAGTACCTATCAAATAGAGCTTGGAGCATGGAGTCATGTTTGAAGTCTTACAAACGTGTTCATTCAAAGAGCAGCAGGCCAGTCAAAACATGGACCCTGAACTCTAAGAAGTTGCATTAGCAGGGACTCTGACCCTTGCACTTTTTAAAACACAATTTTGTCCATATGAATGAGTATAAATGTTTTATTTATGATAATAAATGTATTTATTTACCTTCAATAATTATATATTACAAGTATAAATTATAATATATATAAAATTTATAAATTATTTTAGAATTTATTTTGTGCCATATGTATAATATATAAACTTATCTATATAAGTTTATCTCTGTCCATCTACCGATGTATCTATATTTTATATATCAAATTTATATGCATAAAATAAGGACAAACATGAGGAAATTAATCACATATATTTTTATTTGGTATAAACAAATAAATATATTAATAAATTCATTTAAAAAAATGTTTATTTGCTACATATTTATTATTTTAATTCTAAAATATAAATCTAAATTATATATTATAATTTAATATATTAATAATAATATATTAATATTATATAATATATATTAATTTATATATAAACTGTATTAATTGATGCTAAAAAATATATATTTTATAATAGTAATTGCTATTTTTCTATTTACGCTTTTTGTGCTTTTGTATTTTTGCTATGCTATTAAGTTTACACATCTATTAATCTAGCTATGTTTATTTATTTATATATGTAGTTAAATTGCAATTAATGTATTGAGCTATACAGAGCTAAAGAGACTTGACTCATCTTCTTTGGGTGGCTGTGGAAATGCATGGCAGGGTGTTTTTGTTTTTCTGAAAACCGGTTTAAGCACTGTCTCTGTATCAGCCTTTTACTTTTAGTATAGGACTTAAGCATTTTATTTACTTATTTAATTCATTGGGAAAATTCGTTTTTAGCTATTTTTTACTTGTCATCATTTTTCTGAGTGAACTACAAACCAGATGAGGAAACCAAACATGAAGGATTCTGCAGTGGTCTTTGACGTATTTCCTGTGTTCTGTTTGTCTGGCTGCCTTCCCTTTCTGTCTGCAATACAGCAGGTCACTTCCCCCACCTGACATTGTCTCTATAGAACCTTTATAGAACCAACTCTACAGTACCATAAAAGAGAATGAAAAACAAACACAAACCCTTTACAGTCTTTGAAAAGTATTGAGATTGTTCCTGTATATGAAAGATGAAAAACACAGTAGACGAGACTTGCCTCTGTCACGCAATACAACAACAACAAAACAAACATACCAAGAAAAGAAAACCGCGGCAGTACCCTAGTACAGTGACTTCAGATGGCAATCCCATGGAACCACCTTTTTTATATTATGATACTGAATGTTCAACAAGGAGCAAAAAACATTATATGTACAGTACATATTACTCCGAGGTACTATCATGGTAACTGCTCTGACTAATATTTTAACAGACACAGGATATGATACATTGTCAATCAGGAAAATCAGGTATAATCATGTTTAAATTAGTCTCATTTGTGCATAGAAGTGTCTTCTAAATAGGATTTTAATGACCCTTTTCTTTTATTGTTTTATAGGTGTGTGGTGGTGCTACTGAACCCTAAGAAAAACAAACAGCATCATATCCTCAATAGCTCCAGGTAAGACTTCCATACTTTAGTAAACAAGTACAACATGGATAAATGTCACCTCCTACGGCTCATTAGCTGCCCAAGTGTACTACACTCTTAAAAACATGGGTGCTTTATTTTTCATCTATGCTTCTATGAAGAACCTATAACATTCCTATTCTTCCTAGGTTGTTTATAAGTTCTTAAAAAAATAAAGGTTCTTTTTTGGCACCAGTGGTTCCGTGGAGAACCTTTAACATCTGTGGAAACTTTCCATTCCACGAAAGGTTCTTAGTTCCATTAGTTCTAAGGTTCTATTATTATTAGTTATTATTATACATTAAGAGTGTAGTGCAAAAAGTTTCTTCAGATAATTAAAATGCTCTTTACACAAGAAAATGAGTGGTTCTATTAAGAACTCTATATAGCTCACTGAATGGTTCTTCTATGGGACTGCTGTTAAAATCCAAAGAAAAACGTTTATACTTAAAATAATGGCTGTTTTACCGAACTTGCTTCCCAACACACAACTATAACACGACAGATAGTCCTGTTCCAAACTCATGCCACTGCTTGAGTATGTTATAGAGTTGGGATGCTCAAACGTCAAAAACATTGTAGGCATTGGGTGACCAGATGGAGAGGAAATCTCAGCTAGCAGGATGCACTTCAACATTGTCTAAATACTTCCGTCCACTCTCTTACAGGAAAACCATCACTACAGTCTCCTTCTCTCCTGATGGCAAATACGTGGTCACGGGCGAGGTGAGTACTTTTCTCAGTATATCTGCGCTTTGTGCTTACATCACAGGATTTAGTAGGAAGTCAGTAGCTCCGGAGCAGTATCTCATTCTTAGATAAAGCTTATGTAGGCGGGCTGTATGAAAATAAAGTTCTCTATCTTGCAGCTTCAGGCCTGAATTCTGAAATCCCTCTTGGCAGAGACTAACTATCAGTGTAATTTGTCTCTTGCAACAGTGGAATCAAGTACAGACAAATGTGATGACTGTTTCTTTCCTCCCGCAATTCTGCAGCACTAACGTTTGGATTGGAAGGGATTTATTGCTTTGACTGCAATATAGAGATCACGCAGAAGCATGCAAGTTATGTCCGGCTTGCAATAAAACCCAGTATTGCGACCTTCAAAATACATGACTGATACAAAAACAATATCAGTATTCAAATATTTAAAAGTATCAATAATTGCTTTTTTGGTTTAAAGACAAAATGAAAGGCAACTTCTGTAATCTGTTATTATATTATCTGAAATAATAGCAGGGAGTAATGTAGAATGGGAGCTGTTTTGTCCATACTTCTGGTCAGCTGGTATGACAGTAATGAATGGATACAGTAGTGTGGACAGGGACCAGAGCTGTTTGGGCTTGGTTTGCAAGACTGAGCATGAGCACAGATCCTGTCTGCTTCTGTAATCCTCTAAATCGTGTGGACGGGTGATTTGTGTGTGTGTGGTTGTACATTTTTGTGTGTATGTGGTTGTATATTTTGTCTGTGTGTGCATTTGGATAAAACAGTAATTCTTTCTGTTTGAGAGGAGTTTTTTACTCCAGCGTGTGAAAGTGATGCGAGTTTGTGCTTACTGGCTGCCATGGCAACAGATGGCACTGTGCCGACCTGCGCACAGACTGTGTCTGCTGTCATAAAAAGGTGAAAGCGAGAGTGCCAAGAAAGGGCAAGGAAAAGGAAGGAAGATAAAGAAAATGTGCCTGGAGAAAGAGACAGAAACAGTCTAGAATCGGCATATGTCTGCTCACTGTGGTGTGACCTCTGACCCACACATTCTCTCTGTAAAGCCCCTGCAGCGATGAATGCTGGTCAGATGTTGGCGGCACAGTTCTGTATTAAAGCAGGACGTTGTGGGAGATTAATCAGAATAATTTTTGTTGGCATGCATGATCTGTTGTGATTGGTGTAACGTGGGATTGAACTGACCTCCATGTTAACGTGTTGCACAAAAAAGCATTGCACAAAATGCAAAGGTGCTTTTGCAGTACATCAAAATATAAATCCAAGGTTCTCATAATTAATAGAAAATATCAGGGGATATTCGAAATGCTTTTTTTTTCAAAATATAACATACTATATTATATACTTTATATATTACGTATTTTTTGTACTTTATTTTTGTTATAGTGAATGATTTATTTTTTTTATTTTCATCTTTAAAAGAAGTCTTATGCTCACCAAGGCTGCATTTAATAACACAATACATTACAAAAATGCATAGAATATTGTGAAATATTTTTAGAATTTAAAATAACAGTTTTCTGTTAATAATTTATATTTTAAAATGTTTTTTTTTCATGTTTTTTTTGTCAGTAGCTGTTACTTAGCTGTCACATGATCCTTTAGAAATTATTCAAATATTATGAATTGATTCTTAAGAAACAGTTCTTATTAGTAATTACAATTTTGCTGCTTAATGTTTGTGAAAACCTTGCTTGAAAAAAAAATTCAGGATACTTTGATGAAAATAAAGTTTAAAAGAACGGCATATACAGTATGTATAAAGTTTAGTAAAATTATAAACACCTTCACACCTTGTCACCTTTAACCAGCCACTTTAGATTAATGCTTTCCTAATGAATAAATTGGTTGATTTAAAAAAAAAAAGAAAACTGACCCAAAACATTTGGAAGCTAGTATGTACAGAATGTATTTATTTATATTGGTTGTATGTTTCTAAATATAAAATTATATAAATGGCTAGAAAATGCTCTTGTGTTGATATTGTCTGGAGTAAAGCATGTTAATCTCCTTTTCCCTCTTTTTCTAGAGCGGTCATATGCCGGCGGTCCGAGTCTGGGATGCAGCAGAGAGGACCCAGGTGGCAGAATTACAGGAACATAAATACGGCGTCGCATGTGTGGCTTTCTCCCCCAATAGTAAATATATCGTCAGTGTGGGTTACCAGCATGATATGATCGTCAACGTCTGGGCCTGGAAGGTGACTAGCAATATTCGTACAGTCATGAAAGATGACTTTCATTTAGTTTGTTTTATTTATGCTGTTAGGATAAATAGATTTGCTTTTCCTGCAGGTAATAGCATTATTTGCAATCCATCAATGTTAAAATGAGGCAACACTATATTATGTGTAGTGCAAACAATATCATCGTATTTACTTCTGTACATTCTTGTAGCTGAGGAATAAAAAGATGCGTTTAAAGGATAGATGGATGAAAACTTTCCTGCCCTTCAGGTCATGCAATATGTAAATGAGTTTTTTTTTTTTCATTTAAACAGTTTTGTAAAAATGTAGCATTAGCCTACGTCAGGCTTCATCAAATCTTACCCTGGAGGTCCAATGCACTGCAGAGTTACGCTCCAACCCTAATAAAAACTCACCTACCTGTGAGTTTCTAATGATCCTTATACACTGATTAACATGCTCAGGCGAATTTAATTAGGGTTAGATCCAAACTGTGCAGTGCATTGGACCTCCAGGGTAAGATTTGATGAAGCCTGGCCTATGCCATTTGCTCACCAATAGATCCTCTGCAGTGAATGGGTGCCGTCAAAATGAGAGTCCAAACAGCTGATAAAAACATCGCAATTATCCACTTGGTTCTATCAGTTAGTAGTAATGACAGCTTTTTAAAAAAAAGTTTTAAAGTGGAGAAAGTAACCTTGTCTGAACCAGGACAGAAATATGCACAGAGAAAAATACTGTTTTCATCAAAAACAAATATTCTGGTGAATTTTAACATCAAAGGACAACAGAGAATGGATTTTTGAACCGGTTACTATGGTTCATGCTTCCTGCTTTAAGCATTTTGGCCAGAAGTGACCGTTTAAAAATAAACCATCTTAATGGATTTGTCTGTTATAAATGAGCAGATTTCTGCTTCGTAGTTAATGTTAATTGGGGTGATGTGGATTATTGTGATGTTTTTATCAGCTTCTATTCTGACGGCACCCATTCACTGCAGAGGATTCACGGTGAGCAAGTGAGGTAATGCTAAAATTAAATTCAAATCCACTGATGAAGAAACACGTTTATCTACATCTGAATGGTTACATTTTCAGCAAAGTTTCCTCTTTGGGTGAACTATTGCTTAATGTAGTTCTATATTGCATATTGTGTGTTCACAATGGTTTTCCCCTTATGATTGTTAATGAATTTAACCAATAACCTAAAAAGCATGTCGTCATTGATTGACTATTGTCTACTGTCTACTGTCTTTTCAGAAAAATGTTGTGGTTGCCGCCAACAAGGTGTCCAGTAAAGTGACAGCTGTGTCTTTCTCAGATGACAGCTCATACTTTGTTACAGCCGGGAATAGACACGTGAAATTCTGGTATCTGGACCACACCAAGTCGACCAAGGTACACATTGCTATTATCTCTACAAACACAGCTCTTTTTGATCTTTCTGTCTCTAGCTCTCACTTACCATCACCACAGCTGAAAATGTCTTGTCGCATGAACTCCCATTTCATTCACACAGTGCTAAATATTATTCAGGTCTTAGATGAAAGCCTCATAAATGTCATCCCTCACAGGTGAACGCTACAGTGCCTTTATTGGGCCGCTCTGGTCTTCTTGGAGAGCTGCGGAATAACTTCTTCAGCGATGTGGCGTGTGGAAAAGGCCGGAAGGCGAACAGCACCTTCTGCATCACTTCATCTGGGCTGCTCTGTGAATTCAATGACAAAAGAATGCTGGACAAGTGGGTGGAGCTCAGGGTACGTGCAAAGGATGCTGACTGTTTGATAGCCTGCATGAATGAGTGGGTGCTCAATAGTTTGGTTCAAAAGTAAAACTGAATTGACTTTTAGATGAGTTTAGCTCATATTTTATTCAAAATGAGTGCTGTCAAACGATTAATCCCAATTATTAGCATCCAAAATGCAAGTTTTTGTTTAGATAATATTTACAGTATGTGTGTGTACTGTGTATATTTATCATGTTTATATAAAAGCAGACACATACATTTCAGTATATACTTTGAAAATATTTACATGTACAAATTGATAGTAAATTTAAGAGATTATTAAAAAGAAATGGCAGGTAACGCTGCCTTTAAACATGTCTTTTTTTTATTTTCTCGTAAAACATACTGCCATATTTTTTGTTGCTGTCTAACTATGTACCTATATTTGGATAATATAGGATGTTTTATCTATTAGAGCATAAAAAACTTAATTTTTATAATCCTATTTTCTTTATGGAAAATGAATTGGGAAAACAATGCAAAGTGACTGTTGAGCTCTATTCCTTTAAATAGCATGTTTAGAGAAGAGAATGTGCATGAAATTAAAGCTATTTTATACTTGTAATTGAACTTTAAAAGTTCAATTGACACATTTTGACCTCCTGATTCGTTGTTTAATTAGGCTTCCTTGCCTGTGTGTTTTGTGCTTTATCCATGCATTTTTTCCTTTTCTGAAATCAAAGCCCCTGTGAACAGAGGGTGTTTCTGAGCTCTTGGCAGTGTTAAGCGAGAGTGTGTTGATTACTAACGATGCTGCTGCTGCTGTCTAATTTTAGTCTGTTCTGCTTCTCCTCTCACACTGTCCAGAAAAATGACAGTTTTGCAGTAAGTTTCACATCAGGGCTGCAGATTCAGCTGTCACGTCTCATTGTAAAACTCATTAAACGACACGTCACAGTGCTGCTGTCAGTCATGCTCACCTGTACATTGGATGTTTGACCTCATTACAGTCACTTGCCAGTTATCACTCTAATCTCAGACGAAGCATTTCACATTAAGTATGATGAGGCTTACACATAATCACCACCCACAGAACCCACAAAATGTTCAAATATGCATCAATTGCTGTATTTACTGCATACACCGTCTTGTGTGTGTGTGTGTGCACATGCTTATGTGGTTTATGAGGACACAAATTTGCATTATGACATAGATATGACAGGTATTACAGTATGAAAGTGATTTATAAGGACATTTTCAGTGTCCCCTTAATTCAAAAGGCTTAAAAAACTTACTAAATTGTGTTTTTTAGAAAATCTAAAAATGCACATAGTTTCCTGTGAGGGGTAGGTTTATGTGTAGGGCAATATAACATACCGTTTGTACAGTATAAACACCATTACGCCTATTGAGAGTCCCCGTAAATCACAAAAGCATGTGTTTAAATATATATATATATATATTAAGAATTATTGTTGTTGTTATATTTATTTTAATTTTATTGAATTATATTTAAATTAATTGGCTTACAGTAAATTTAATGTTTTAGCATAAATAATACAGTACCAACATGATATTTCACAATTTAATCCAGTGCACTATTTATGTTTACTGCTATTACCTTGAGGCAGGGAAAATGTCAGATGAAGAAATATTAACCAGTCTATTTAAAGAAAGGTCTGTTGTACCTCACAAAAGAGAAGAAATGTATGTTTGAGAAGACCTTTAGAAACCCGTGAGAACTAGGTAGCTGTGTTGTGAACTTGAACACATGATTTAGAGCCGATATGAGATCTCGATTTGACTTCTCACAAACTGTTAAAGTGGGTCATGGTTAGAGCAGGTGGGTGCTGCACAATTCTGCTTTTGTGGGACCCTTGAGCCCACTGCACTGAGAAAACAAAAAAGAGTCAGAAGAGTGCCAGAAAGAAAGGGATACAGAGAGGATGGTAAAGGATACAAAAACCTCTCTGTCTAAGTTTATCAACTGAAAGAACCCCAGGATCATTGTACAACTTGATAATCTACAAATGAACTTTGGTCTCTTGAGTAAAGCTTATTTAGCAAATAGTTCTCAGTGTCCTTATCTCAGTAAATTCAATCGGATATTTCAGTAATATTTTCTCATTAGGAACATCTAACACACAAATGAGCTCTTATCTTCTCACTTTTAACCTGCTCAGGCACTAATACATTTTCCTTTTTCACACTTTGTATCTTTATTGTCGTCTGTTTCATATTATTGTTATGTTTGATATCTCATCAGCTTTTATTTGCAGTTTGTGCATTGTGTATTTCCCATGCAGTTATCAGTGAAAATTAATAAGACATCTCAATGTAATGCACAGAGCTTTCATTTTGTCTCATTTTTTGATTCACTTCACAAAATGACTTGGCCCACATGGTAAATACGCTTTTGTTTAGCCCCACAGATGTTAAATGTGAATTTAAATGTGTTGTTTAAATATATGCTTTAAATGTAAATAAATTATTTTACACCCACAGTCAAATAAGTGTTAAATAAATTTAATACAATATTAATACTATCATTTAATTATGATTATAACAATAATAATATAATTTGTGTGGGCTCAGTGATATCTTGTCACTCTTAGTCTTAGGATTAGTCATTCAACTCAATTCCTGCATTTTTCCCTCTCTCAGACCAGTATGGCCACGTCTCTGTCTGTCAGCGAGGAGCTGATCTTCTGTGGTTGCGCTGATGGGACTGTGAGAGCGTTCAGCCCCACTGACCTGCACTTTATCTGTACAATGCCTCACCCTCACAGCCTGGGCACAGACATCTCCACTGTTACTGAGGCAAGGTAAGACCAGCCACATTGGCAAGTGTTGGTACAAAAGATATACTACTTCATTCAGTTTTACTGATACTATTGTGCTGTACTTAAAGGAACACACCGCTATTTGTGAAAATATTCATTTTCCAACTCCCTTAGTTGTAAACAGTTGAGTTAAATTTTGTTTTTGAATCCATTTAGTTGTTCTATGAGTCTGGCGATGGCACTTTTAGCTTAGCTTAGCATAGATCATTGAATCTGATTAGACCGTTAGCATCAGATAGAACGAGTGAATGGGTTCAAAAACTTCAACTGTTCAATTCTAGAGGAGTTGGAAAACGAGCCTATTTTCACAAAGAGTGGCATGTTCCTTTAAGTACAGTGCGATAATATTTATAAAGTAGGAGGTCGACTAAATAGATTCAAAATCAGTAAAACTCAAGTGAGCTGGAAAAAGCCTATTTTCAAAAATAGTGGTGTGTTCCTTTTAAAGTAGTGTGTTTAATCTTTACTGAGCTATGGTACCACCTCGATACTTAAATGCGATTGCTCAGAAATATAATAGTGTATAATCCCTTTGTCAAAAGTTAGAAAAGCAGGATAAATGTTTTCACTCAGAAATCTCCAGCGATTTTCCCACTGGATGAGCTGCTTTCTGGTGTCTAGAATCATACATATGCAAATACCCACAAACCATCCTGAAATCTCTGTCTGCTTTAAGATTCAAAGTGGATTCATGTAGTCTCAATGAAACAGCTTAGCCATCAACATCTGTTTAGCATTCTCTGCTTTCCCTCAAACTGTCAAACACATGAGACCTCTTAGTCCATCGCTCATAAATATGCAAAGACACTGCTGCGAGGCTATATATTATACTGTTCACAAGACACTGAGATGTGCCTGTGTCTTTTTGAGCCTACTGGGCATTTTTAGACTACGAAAAAGTAACAAATCTGTTCACTTTTGTTAATTTTCTTTTATTTGTCTGTAAATGCAAGGATGATCTCAAATCTGGTCTTGTTTATAGGGGTTATTTTATCTATTTTTTACAAAAGGAGTTTTTACAAGAACAGATAACGGGTTTAGATCCTTGTTTTTAACATATCTCAAAACTTAAGATTTAGTTTTTTGTGCATATTATTTTGCAATAATATAATAATTTATATTTATATATGTATATAATTTTATATAATATATATTTATATAAAAAATATATTTTCTACAATATTATATAATATCTTTTTAATCAATATTATTGCATGTCTGTAGTTGGGTTATTTTGACTAGGTTAAAAAAAAAACTTGAAAAAAAACCCTTCCAGCTGACCTTATGCGACCTCTCAGTACAGCTGTGTTTACTGTCCATCTGTTCTCTTCACAGCCATCTCTTTGCCTACAAGGAAAACGTCCGCTATCCTGACGCAGTGGCTGTGACCTATGACCCCACAAACCGCTGGCTGTCCTGTGTCTACAACGATCACAGTCTGTATGTGTGGGATGTACGGGATCTTCGTAAAGTGGGCAAGGTTTACTCGGCTCTCTACCATTCAGCTTGTGTATGGAGTGTGGAGGTGAGATAAAGGGATATTTTAAACTTTAAGACATAAAGGAAATATATAAAAAAGCTTATTTCAGCCATTTGCCAAGGTGACATGCCAAATATTTAATGCAAGCAGTAAGTTGGTGCTGATCAGATGAATGCATAAAAGAAAAATAAAACAAAAGAAATAAAATAAAACAAAATAGAATAGAATAAAATGTAAAAAAAGAAAAGAAAAAAGAAATGAAATAAAATAAAACAAAATGAAAAATAAAATAAAAAAATTGAATCAAATCAAAAATCTGAAAATATAATAAAAAATGTTTATAATTAAATATGTTTTTAGTAGTTCATACATGGTTTTACTTTTACCTTAAAAATGAATTAAATGCATTTGAAATACAAGAAAGGTTTTTAAGATTAGGAGAAAATTCAGACTTCTGAGGCATGTTTTTGTCTTTTTATTGTGATGTGTGTTGACATTTTGCCTGCTGTAATAATGTGAGGCAGGTTTCTTTTGTAATTGAGCCTCATGTTTTTGTATTAATTTTGTAAGGCCTGATGTGAACTCAAAAGAAGTTATTAAACTCTTCCACTATATGTTTCAGTCTTGCTTGTAGCTGTTTTTATATCTGTTATGCAGTCAGGAAAGTGATGAGTTTGCTGTTTTTGCACCAGTCATATAGTTGCGATAGACAACCTGTGGGATATATATATACTGTGTTTCCAGCTTGTGTTGTGGGCTGTGTGCTCATGCCAGATCACATGATTCATGACTGTGACTTCCCTTTTGGTTTGTTGTGTCTTTCTTTAGTTGTCTGGCATTTTGTGACCTCATCAAAGTTCTCAAAATATGTCCATAATTACAGATCAGGGTTATTATAATTAATTAAACCTAAAACCATAAAAAACACTTTAACCGAAATACAAAAAACAGCATGTCTCATTTTTGTGTGACTTAAACTAAATCAGCTAGATGTGCTTTAAAAACAAAACTTACAAAAATTCAATAATATAACTAAAATTAAAGTGAAAACACAATATGAAAATGAAATGAAATAAAAACTATATACCTATATAATTGGTACAAGGCCTAAATATATAATCAATGATAAACTGATTTATTGTGTATATAGAGTTTTTTTACACAATATTCAACAGGCAGCTTCAGTTGTTCAAAATATGCAAGAAAATACCCTATTACTTTTAAGTAGTTGTTAAATAATGACAATGTTTTCCTATTTAATGTCAGAGAGTACTGTCTATGACTTAGATGGTATTGTCTGTATGTATAAAGAGGATGTGCTATTACCGTGCAGTGCGTAAGACCACTCCTTTGTTTTTTTGTCTGATAAAGACCTAATAGGTTAAATGCCACATTAGAGTAAATACACCTGTATTTGTGTTTATGTGTGATGTAATGCTGCGTGTTTTGGCAGGTTGAGTCACTTCTCATTCCTTTGTCCTGCAGGTGTACCCAGAGCCGAGGGATGGAGAGCAGCCACGTTTGTCTCCCGGATCATTCCTCAGCTGTTCTTCTGACAATACTCTCCGTTTATGGAACACAGACGCGCAGAACACCACCCTCAGCCGAAACGTCATCAGCAATGTGAGTTCTGTAAACGCAAGACTTAAGAAATGAATCCAGTCTTTTTTTTTAGATTATTTTTTTAATTGCAAATAAATGCAATAAATTTATAAAAATGTTACATTTAAATTATAATAATATTTCACAGTCTTACAATTACTGTTTGTACTTTTTGATCAAATAAATGCAGCCTAGGTCTGCATACTTTATAATTGCAGTGTATTCTATGTAGAAAAACAATGCATATATATATGCATTGTTTTTTATTAAAATAAATCTACAAATAAAAGTATAGGTAAAACAATACATGCATCACTGTTTTATTTAGACATTTAATTAACTTTAAGAACAAATCATATCAAATGGCATTCATTTTAAAGAATGAATTAAAGCATTAAATTAAATAATTTTAAAAATAAAAATGGCATATTTGGACACTATCATTGTTAAACTTTGATATTAACTGGTTAAATAAATATTGAATATAAATATTAACTGCTTTGATATTTTAATAAACATAATAACAAATGTTATTTAAATATATGCATCTGTATAAATGTAATGTCAACAAGTTACAATTTATCTTTTTTTTCATAAATAAAGGACCTCCAAAAGGTCATTTATATGGACAACAACACCTCCACCCTGCTGGACACGGACTGCACCATCTCCAGTAGCTCGGAGAAGGCCGACCCACAGACCTCAGAGAACCGGACAGGCATTAGGACCATGTGTGTGAGCCCAGACGGGCTGCACCTAGCATCAGGGGACCGCAACGGAACACTGAGGTCTGTTTTTCACATGTCTGCCTAACACTTCTTCACTAATTGATTTGAGTTAATTGATCCTCTGAGGGTTTTAATGGAAAGGATGATGTTTTTGTGTACTGCGTATCACATGCATGCTGGAAAAATACTGTCTGTTACACTTTCTCTAAAGACTGTATGTATTACACAAGCAATACATTGTACTGTGCTATTCTTCAGAAAATGCAAACATTACTTCACAATAAATTACTTCACAATCAGACCATCACTGAACTTCTGCTGTTTCCAGAATCCATGATTTGGAGAGCATGGAGGAAATCCTGGACGTTCAGGCCCACGACTCTGAGATCTTGTGTCTTGAGTACTCAAAACCCGAGACTGGTGAGTGCTGAGTGTTTCTTTTTTTTGTTTTTTATAGATCTGCAGCTGATTAATCCTGCACTGAGGTGCTGCTTAATGCCCCAGTTAAAAGGAAGTGCTGATCCAGCTCAGATGCTCAGCAGATGCTCCGTAACCTTGGAGGCACACAAATGCCACCAGCAGTGTTTACAGCTAGTTTTTCTAGTATAAACTTCACAGCTCAAACCTGGTTCAAGTTTAAATTTAAAGTTGTGTTTAATCTTAAGATGTGTCAATGTTCCCAGCTTAATGGACAGAAAGAAAAGTTAGTAATTTGTTGAGCTGTTTAAAAAGTGTGCTGCTTTCAAAACCAGTCCTACACAGAAACATTGACTTAATCAATGGACTTTTTGGGTTTTGGGTGGTATGACTTGTTTGGCTGACCAATGGCAAATGTTTTGGAAACCAGAAAAAAAAATCCATTTGGTGATGCTCGTAGCTTTAAGCACTATCGATAACATCTGTGACATGCGGTCAATTACCAAAGACAATTATTCTTGTGCTTCAGGTTTTAAAAACAACATAAATCCCGCCTCAGTTTGCAAGTGAGCAGCACTGTCTGTAAACATTTCAAATATGTGGCATCATTTTTGTGTTAGTCGACAGCATGCCACAGATGCTGCTGATGGAGCGTAAATAACACAGATTATTATTTTTCATTAGTACTGAAAGAAAAAGAAGAGCCTTAATGCAAGAGTGCAGAGGCTGGGGTGACATGGCCAGAGGAAACTGACATACCTTTAATAGTTGAGTAAACAATAGTTGATCCAAAACGGCAAGATAATATTCCTTGGAAGCTGATAGCATTAAAAACGAAAAAATGTAGCAGTACAATGGTACAGTCATATGGTATAAATAGAATACCACGGTATTATCATATTTATTGTATAAATATTTATTTATACAATTTATTGAATCATTTACATAAAAAACAAAACTAATTAAGAGGCTTAAAAAAAGTGGCAGAAGTGATTATTAAACAGTTTACATGAACACTGAACATATTAATGGCACACACATTAGCCATCTATCTGTAAACTTTGAAACAGGAACTTCAATTTTAATAACAAAATATTATTAACCTTCCACACATCCGATTTCAAACCCGCATTAGATTGATAGATGACGTCATGTCAGTTTGCATATTCATTATGTCATTGTCGTATTATCTTGCTTCTGTGATCACACAATGTTATTCAATGCACCCTAAATCTCAATATAACTGTTTTCACTGATATTCTTAATGGTTACTGTTGTCTGAAAAACGGAATGAATATGAAACAGAGACTGAAATGCACCCCATTATAAGGCCTACTGAACTAGCTCTACCTTAAAAGATGTTAATCTAGATTAAAATCCTTGTAAGTGTTCATAATTATATAATTATATTTATAATTTATAATAATGAAACCAAGTACACATAACTTATAAACAATGGCTATGCTGTGATTTTGGCTATATTTGCATGTAAAATAGTTAGAGTTAGAAGCAACATAATATCTATTCTCAGCTGCTCGCCAAGCAGAACAGATGCAGAGAGAGGTGCACATGCGCTGAGAGAACGAGAGCTTGCGCTCACATGGCACTACCAGAGACTTGCTGAGGTTTGTCTAAGAAGTCTCTAGATTTGGCGCTAGTCACTTTTAGGAAAAAATGTCGCCAAGGGGGTCTGAAAAGTGGCTAAATCTAGCGACAAAGTAGCTAAGTTGGCAACACTGATCTGTAGCAACAACAACAGACCGCAAAGAATGATGGGAACTAGTTCCCACTACCTCCCGTTCGCTCCATTCAGCTGACCAAACTTTCTTCAGAAGACCTATAGTTTTCATGTGACCATGGTAATATTGCAAAAAAAATTATTTTGCGGTACGACGGTATTTAAAATACCGTAACATCCATAATATATATGTGTGTGTGTGTGTGTTTATATATATATATTTTGGTTGGCAACCATCTGTATGTATGTATGTATGTATATATATATATATATATATATATATATATATACATACATACAGATGGTTGCCTACCAAAATAGTGGTTTTACCACCGCAGGAACTGCCGCGGCATCTGTAGAGTCCACTCCCAGCTGTTGATCATCGAGTGGTGCTTTAATCATAAGTTATCAAGCAAACTTGAAGTCATATCCTGATGATGCCAATAAGAACTTAAATTGCACACTGAGTTTTGATCATACAGATAAGAGCAATACATCAATCGAATCTGTGAAGGATCTACTTTAATTTGTATACACATATAATAACAACACAACTTTGTGCATTTCAAAAATGTGACCCTGGACCAGAAAACCAGTATTAAGTCGCTGGAGTATATTTGCAGCAATAGCCAAAAATACATTGTATGGGTCAAAATTATAGATTTTTCTTTTTTGCCAAAAATCCTTAGGATAGTTAGTAAAGATCATGTTCCTTGAAGGTATTTAGTCAATTTCTTACCTAAAATATATTAAAACCTAGTTTTTTAGATTTAGCATTTAACATTGAGATTTTTCTGTACCTTCAGATTCCAGATTTTCATATAGTTGTACCCAGGTCAAATTATATCCTATCCATCCAAGTCATACATCAATAGAAAGCTTATTTATTCAGCTTTCAGGTCATATATAAATCTCAATTTCTGAAAACTAACACTTATGACTGGTTTTGTTGTCCAGGGTCACAATTGAAGAAAACAAACATTGTGCGCTGCCTGCTGAGTTGGTCTGTGTGATCTTCAGTTAGCAATGCGCCACTATGAACTGAAAATCAGCAAAAACTCTCTACAAAGAGACATGAGTTATATCTGTAGAACTGTTAATATGTCTACTATTACACTAAAACAGTCTAATCGAAAACAAATATTCTGTGAAAGTAATTCATATGAAACCAACGCGAACGTCTCTTCTTCATTATCTCTAAATGCGACCACCCCACGCGCCGCACACACAATAGATATCATAATCGTCCTCAAGGAGCGCGCGGAATGTAAACACCCACATCACCACAAACAAAGCAGTGAGTGTTTACCTGAAATTCTTCTTGGATACTGTACGCTTCATGCTGAGAGGAATAAGACTGAATTCACTTCAGAAAAAGATGCGCTGTGATAAATAAATACCTCAAGAAGACGCACTCAGAGGAATAAGATTTGGATTGCCTCAGGCAACAAGAATGCAGACTTGAGCCACGGAGGGATCATCAAAATGAGTGAGTAATGCCAATTTTTTTGTATTAGTTTGCTTGTTATTGTGGCTAACTTTGAACAAATTTATTGACTTGTTTTTCCCGAACTATAAAACCTGACTGAAATGTTTGAAATCGAGTGAAATGTTTTGAATATGACATTTCTTTGTATGATAATGAATCTAAGCTAAGAGTCTAAGAATGTTTAGACCATATTATTAAAACTGTTCACAAATCTATTTTATAAATGTATATCTGTAGATTTTATATATATATATAAATCATGTACATATACTGATATTGCATGCTCACAGATTTTTTGTTTTGTTGTTTGTTTTTAGTGATCACCTGATGCTGATGACCTAGGAGCGCTGATGTTTCACTACACTGATATTCTATGGTAAACCAAGCTTTTATTTGTCTTGAAAAGAAGCAGGAAACACTTAGATATCAGGAATTATGTAAAGGTTTCACTTGTTGAACAGAATCTTGTTTTCAGGATTGAATCAAAGTCTGTTAACATCTCTGGAGTTAGATCAGAGTGCTCAATATTTCGTCTTTGAACTTTATTATGTATATTTTAATTTTACTGTGTTTTAAATAAAATACAAATCATTTCAAAAAACATTATTTTCTCACATTATTTCTTATCTGCTTCAGTGACAGTCACTAATGGGCCATTAGGGGAGGTTTTTTTTGTCTCTTTAGGTGAGAATCACTGAATATTAATGGCCTCTCACTACCTCGCATACAGGCTTTCAGCCTCAAAACATGTCTTTTTAAAATGTAAAACAATATATAGTAAATTAAGTGGAATGATTTTCACATAATTCTGAAGTAAATATTCTAGCCTAAAAGACCGCGGGCTGTCGGACGCGGGCTGGGCTCGGACAGAAAAATGCTGCCAGATACGCGCTCTATTACCTATGATGACAGCGGAAATAAAACAATTGATAGAACTGTGACTGTATGCAAGTACTGTGCAACACGCATCCAATACAGTTTATGAATGATTACATGATATAATTTTTTTCAATACTGTATCCAAGTATCTGAGAGTCAATTCACATGCATTTTACCTTTTCACTTGAGTAAACCAGCATATCATATACACACAGCAATGTAAAGGTATTCACAGCAATATATCTCGTCAAAATAACCGTGCCGTTTAGACATTGTGCCAGAAATATATTACTATTATTTAGAATAATCTATGTGATAGGCTACTACTACTACCACCACTAATGTTTAAAAAAAAAAAGTAATACAAGTTTAAGAAATAATCACACAACATTTATCTTTTAATTTTAATAGTAAATCCTCTTAATTTACCAAAAAATAAAATGTTTAAATTTCATTAACTAAAAGGCAATTAAATTTAGGTGAAACTTGTTTTCATACTTTTATTATTTGTGAAAAAACATGAAACACGAGTTAAAATAAGTAAAGAATGGCATTGATTTTTGTAAATTTTATCTTAGTTTGAAAATTGTGTGTTGTTTTATGCTTTTGTGTTTTGCTTTGGTACCGAAATTGGTACTGAGAACTGTGAAATTTTACTGGTATTTGTACCGAATACAGAAATTTTGGCACCGTGACAACACTAGTCTACGCTGTGGAGTGAGTGCTGCAGGTCACAATACTGTACGTGTAGAAATGGCAAGTGAAAAAGAAAAGGTAGGCTGCCCGGAGTTGGATGATATGTCAGCGTTGTATAAATCTGGTGTAGGAACATTTTGGATTTCATGTTGCCTATTAGAGGATACATACAGTTCGAATGGATATATAGAAAGAATGCTCGGGCTCGGTCACATCAGCGCAAATGTGCGTCTGTGTTATAATGGCGCTTATTGCCCTGCCGAATGCCTTTCTACACTTGCTTAATAAAAGCGGGCTTTCCACACAAAAAAAGTGCATGTGTCATCAGTATGAAAAAAAAATTTGGTTACAGTTCTGTCGGACGCGGACCGAGCTGAAAAATGTGTCCCGAGCCGCTCTCTATTACCTATATTGACAGCGGAAATAAAACAATAGATAGTGAAGCGTGCCACCCCTATAAAATATATATATATATATATATATATTTATCATATCTGTGAGTCAGTTCTGTGAGTTTCGGTTTATAAAGTACTCCTGTTCTAGACAGAGACAGCAAAAACCGTGTCCTCTGTTCCTTGTTGTTTTATTGAAAACACAACGTTTTGTTGATATTGTAAATGTACAGAAATAAGAGATTGTGATAAGTGCGTAGCCTACCCTCGAAAAAAATCCTGCTGGCTCCCTGCTCAGTAGTTTTTTGAGGCAAGCTCATCACATCGGAGAAATGGGGTCTGCTTCTCGGGCATTTCATGTCGTTTGGGGGACCTGCAGGCATATTCAGTCGACGATTCGTGCCTCGAGTTCGGGCCCGAGGATTCACAGGTAACTCTGAGGCCACGGCTCTGCTACGTGCCCAAGGTTCCTACCACTCCCTTAAGAGATCAGGTAGTGAACCTCCAAGTGCTTCCCCTGGGGGAGGCAGACCCAACCTTAATGTGGCTGTGTCGACATTTGCAGAGTGCAGCTCAGGTTGGGCAACCCCAAACGCTAGGTTCGCTAGGTTTTATAGCTTACGTGTTGAACTGGTTTCTACCCGTGTTCTCAACTCTAACAGAGCTGAAGGACCCGAGTAGTACCTGTTCGGTATACTTCTCCAGCAATCCTTCTTAGTAGACACTAGAATCCTCTGATCCCCTCGGCTGTCGGATGTTGCGGAGCGTCTGACGCTAGGCCTTTGAGGCGATGTATAGTATGATGTAGGGTTGGGAGCCCCTGAATGTTACCCAGAGGATCTCAGGTGGTATGGTAAGATTACATTCCACAATTGAGGGTTCAATCTCCTCCTATATTCCATATGCATTGTTCTATTCTCTTAATCTTAAGAGAGCAGATTCCGCACGTTTCCCTGAAACGTCCCAGTGTCCAGTTACTTATAGAGCGGTACTGGTCCATGTGCAGAGTCGGCCTTCCTACTGACCAAACACAGGGGGTTGGTGACTGTCGCATGGGGCTGGAAGGGGCAGTCTCTATGGCGCTTTGGTAGGGATCCCTATTCGTCTGTCACTGACGTGACGGCGAAATGACTGACTGAAAGGGAATGTCTCGGTTACATATTGTAACCCTAGTTCCCTGAAGAAGGGAACGGAGACGTCACGTCCCGTCGCCATAGGGCCGTAACACCGGCTTAGCTCTTCAGCGAAAACCTAATGAACGCTGGATCGGCTGACCTACTTATACTCGCGCCGAGATTGAGTTCAGCTGATCCTAATCAGCATATGCCAATGAAATTCATTGGCTATATTCAAAAACCACGTCAGCGAGCACACCAAGCGAGTCGGGGTACAATATTTTCTTTTTTTTTGTTTGCGGTCAGAGTTGCAGACGGGTTAGTTGAAAACGTTGTTCAGGTTTGGGTTGTTTACACATTGACCGGCGCTTCACTGATACACATAATAAATATCCACATTACACATACACATAATGCAATCTGAAAAATATATTTTTGATGTGATTAATCATTACACAGTAATATTTGCAATAGTAATTTTGTTGTCTTTGTGTTTTAGGTTAAGGCATATCACCGTTTGAAGGAGGAGGCGAGTAAGCGAGCTGCTACACTGGCTCAGGAGCTGGAGAAATTCAACAGAGACCAAAAAGCTGATCAGGATCGTCTGGACCTGGAGGAGAGGAAGAAAATAGAAACAGAGGTACAAAAAGTTTCTGTGGGCTTAACTTATACATGGTGGAAACAAACAGAGCTTCTTAATTTGTTTTGATTGTTGTTATCTATAGGCCAAGATCAAGCAGAAGATTAGAGAGATTGAGGAAAACCAGAAGCGCATTGAGAAGCTGGAGGACTATATCACAACCAGCAGGTACAGACACTTCACAAAGTCACACCTGCTTTGGTCAAGAGCTGTTTCTATGCACTTCATTACTCCTTTTCTCCTTCCATTTCCAGACAGTCTCTGGATGAGCAGAAGAGAATGGAGGAGGAGCTCACAGAAGAAGTGGAACAGGCCAAACGAAGAATAGATGAGATTAACATGGAGCTGAACCAGGTAAGCATTTAGAAATACAAACGGTAAAATACTGCATCCTATGTTTGAGTTGAGTGGTGCAGTTATGTTAGTTTAAGATCAATGCAGAGCTGGGAAACTATGGATTGTAACCAAATACAATAATAAGTATGAACTAGAAGCGATGCACCAAAATTCCTGAAGAAATTTTGAAATGGGTGGTGAACCGTGGCAACGTCAATCGGCAATCGGTTACAATTATGTGGG
>JAUCMT010000036.1:2190774-2210074 GCA_032357475.1 Enteromius thamalakanensis
CTGAACATATCAATGGCACACACATTAGCCATCTATCTGTAAACTTTGAAACAGGAACTTCAATTTTAATAACAAAATATTATTACACCTTACTCACATCTGATTTAAAACCCGCTTTAGATTGCTAGATGATGTCATATATCAATTTGCATATTCATTACGTCAGTATGTATCATATTATCTTGCTTCTCTGGGGTCACATAATGTTATTCAATGCACCCTAATTCTCAATATACCTAGTTTCACTGATATTTTTAATGGTTTCTGTTTTCATAAAAACGGAATGAATATAAAATAGTGACTGAAATGCACGCCATTATAAGACCTACTGAACTAGCTCTACCTTACAAGAATGATGGGCACGCTTGGGCTGATGGGAATTGTAGTTCCCACTACTTCCCGTTCGCTCCATTCGCCTGAACGAACTTTTCTCAGAAGACCTATCATTTTATTGAGTCATGCGACCACGGTAATTTGGAAATAATGCGGTACGGCGGTATTTACAATACCGTTACATCCCTATATTTTAGTAGTATTTATATAATGTTGTAGTATTCATTTATTCATTTTGTGAATTTTCATATTAATTTGTTCTAAACATATTTCTGTTTTATTTCAATAAAATATTTCATTAATTTTTGTATTTTAACTTAACCTTATTAAATTTTAGTTTTGTTTATTTATTATGTTTTGTTTAATTTTATTATTTTACATTTTCATTTTCATTTTATTTTGTTTTTATTTACTTCAATACTTTTTTTACATTTTTATTTTAGCATTTTATCTTCACCTTATTACTTCTTTTTTTTAAGTTTTAATTTATTTATTATGTTTTGGTAAAATGTATTGTTTTACCTTTACCTGCAGATTTATTTTAATTTTACAAAATATATATAATAAAAATTTGATAAATTAAGCATTTTATGCATATATATTTTTTGTTTAGTTAACAATAGAAATGATACTTTGGTCCCATTTCAATGTAAATCCATGAGAGTTTTTCATCCTTGTTTTTCCTTTATTATGCTGAAAATGCCTCCAGCCGCCACTAACTATAATGGTGTAATTCTCTCCAGTTTTGAGGCTCTGTGCAGGGCTGGGAGTTTAGAGCAAGCGTGTTGAGAGTCATTATCTTCCCCTGTTAAGTGCTGTTCAGTGTGAAGTTGTGCTTAGCATGTGTTGCCTTAGCTGGTGGTTTATATCAGGCTCAAGGCCAGACATTGAGTACAGCTCGATGAGAAACAGAACATCTGCTAGAACACACATAGAGGTACACAATCTCTCCTTCTTGCATGCTGTCTTCTCCTGCTCTTTCATGACACTGAGAGGGTTCTCTCAGTTTAATAAACCATTGATCCCATCCACTATAACAGGCCTATCAGCCACAATCTGCAGTTTTTAAACCTCTTCTGCACTGACTTGTGTGAAATGGAAAATTCAGAAGGTACTAACACATTTATAAACTGCCCAGCCTGCATTCCTGATACAGTATCTGTCCATCAGACCGTCTGCGTCTTCTGTAGATTTACTCGTTTGGCTTACAACATGCACTTCTGAAAACAATTGCTTCATTCTAAATGGCCTGTGAGGATCTGTAATCCTCACGGGCTGCTTTTCGATTAGTTTTTGCTGTGAAGAACATCACATTATCATTTGCGTATCTGCTCTGCAGCCGTTAGAATATTACGAGCTTTCAGACGGGTATCTCTTGACAGAGATGAACGCTCATTTCAACATGATCTGGCTCATTTCTTCTGCTTAGTGTTGCAAAAATATCCTTTATGTTCTGTTCTCGCATTTTTAAGAGGGATTTGCATCTTTTTTTCTTGACTGTGTGAAGTCACACATGAAGACGGCGTGTTAACGAATCAGCTTGTGGTGGGAAAAGTGTGAGAACAAAACCAGAAGCCGCTCTCAACACGGCTCAGTGGATACTGAACTTTTCAACACTATTTCAGAAATGCAGTTTGACTGGTATCTCCTTACAAAAGTGTACATAGGGGGCTATTGATAATGGTATCAGATGATAATACAATGACATATGTGAGCCTGATCCACAAAACCCGTCTTAAGTCACACAGGTATATTTGTATACACAAAAATACACTGTATGAGTCAAAATTATCCATTTTTCTTTTATGCCAAAAATCATGATTTCCTATCGTAAATATATAAAAACGTATTTTTTGGTTTGTAATATACATTGCGAAGGACTTCTTTTAAGAGCTTTTAAAGGTGATATTCTTAATATTTTGATTTTCTTTTTTTTGCACCCTCCAGGTATTGTTCTACCATAAGAAACCACTAATCAATTGAAAGCTTAGGCCTATTTATTCAGCTTTCAGATGATGCATAGATCTCAGTTTGTATGACTGGTATTGTGGTCTATTGTGGACATGGTATTAAATGAAACATAATTAAATTAATATAATTAAATTAAATTAAATTAAATGAACACTATATTCATGTACACAGCTGTTCAAACGTTGATGTAAAATCTGTATTTTTAAATGTCTTTAAAAAGGTCTCTTACATTCACCAAGGCTCTAATTATTTGATTCAAATACAGTAACCTATCTGTTAAGTATTGTTACAATTTAAAATAACTGTTTTCTATTTTAATATATTTTAGAAATGTTTCCTTTATTCAGCATTATTATTCCAGTCACATGGTCCTTCACACGTCATTCTAATATGCTGATTTGCTGCTTAAAAAATATTTATTATTAGTGTTAAAAATGTTTGTGCAACGTAATATTTAGTTGTTGATGTATTAATTATGTGTGTGTTTAGGGCTGAAACTGTTGGCCACCGCCAGCAGAGACAGACTGATACATGTTCTGGATGCGGATCAGGAATACGGCCTCCTGCAAACACTGGATGAACACTCTTCGTCTATCACTGCTGTCCGATTCGCTGGTAAGATCTTAACAGCCTTGCCAAGTTTTATTTAACAACAACTGCTGAAAATGTTTATGCGCGATGTCTTTTTTTTTGTTTCAGCTAACGATGGGAAAGTCAGGATGATCAGTTGCGGCGCTGATAAGAGCATCTACTTCCGCACGGCACAGAAGGTGAAAGCACTTTTTGTCACATTTAGGTGCTTCATTTTTCAATAATCTATAATGTTTTCATTTGCATCTTTAAAATGGAAAGAGTGGCATTTTTTATTATTGAGTCCTGACTGGGAGCTGTCAGATTCCTCAGGCCTCAAGAAACTGTTGCCAGACCTTCAAAGAACACCTGATTTAAATAGACATGCAAGCTCTTAACACCCATCTGCAAATGAGATACCAACGGCCAGTGATTAAGTGCAGGACACAAACAAGCCTTAAACCAATCCTGAGATACAACTTTGAAGAGTCTCAGTATGTTTCTGAATGAACATTATGAGATGAACTTTACAAAACATTAAATAGAAAATTCAATTAAATTAACTTTCATATGATTAATCGCATTTAAAATAAAAGTTTTTGTTTACAAAAAAATATATATATTATTAATATATTATATAAATATATATACATATTTAGATGTATTACATGTATATATTTATATTCATATAATTCATAGTATGTATTAAGTAGATTTAATATGTAAAAATATTTTTTTATTAAATATATACGTTCATGTTTGTGTGTTTATACATACATAATAAATATACACAGTATGCACACATATATTATGTACACAAAAACATTTACTTTGGATGTTTACACTAAATTAAATATGTTCCAGTTAGAACCGACATAAATGTCAAAATGTCTCATAAGAATAATTATGTAATAGTTCAGGAAATGATCAGGAGATATGGTGGTACTGAAATCTTCCTCATGCAGAAGTCTAACATTTTAATAATTATTTTTTTCTCTGAATGCCTGTATTTTTCTATTAAACAATTTTTCTTAAACCATAATCTGTTTCTCAAAACCCTTAATCCAAACATAAAACCAGATTAATTGAAATCAGTTTAATTCTGACCTTAAAATGTGACCCAGGACCCCGTGATCCATAATATCATGTCTGTCACAATATCACAACTAGAAAGAATTATGAACTCTGAAACATTATGAATTATGGTTTTGTTTTGTTTTTAAAGTGGTGTTTATATTGGTTATTCTTTGCACTGAACTAATCATTAAACATGCCAAAACAGACAGAGGAAGGAACAGCGTTCACACGCACTCATCACATAGTGAGGAAGACTACTCTGTATGACATGGACATCGACCCCACAAGGAAATATGCTGTTATTGGATGTCAGGATCGCAGCATCAGGTTTGTTTGCTCTTTTTTTTTGCAGTGTTGTTATTAAAGTAGTAGTAGTAGGAGTAGTATTTGTTTTGTGCATTTCCTAGTTGAGTTTGTCTTCCAGGAAAATCCAGTCTATTATTTTGCTAATGTGTTTGCATCATTGTGTTTTTGTATCTATATTTACATCAAGGTGTTTTAATTTCTGTAATTTGATAATTTCACGGTATCTTGACTCATTTATAAGTTTATGACTCTATAGACGGTTGTTATATATATCTAAACCTCCTCTAATAGGTGCATCTGTAGCCGTGCCCACAGCGTTAGCAGATTATCACTCAGCTGCTTGTACAGTAGAATGGCATTAGAGGCTTGACTGGTTAATCCAGTCACATTTAGCATGTTGTAGACCATGTGCGCACACACACACGCACATGCAGATGCACACACACACTGTCTGTACTGTCTGAGACACCTGACCAACTTAAACGATTAGACACAATCTGATTGTCTCATTGTGTGATTGTGTTACTCGGTGAATGTCACAAAAAATGTACAGCCCATATTTTAGTTTAAAGTGAGAACATGTTAGAACATCAAACTTTCTTTTTACCTTATTTATTTATTGCATGACATTTTCATGATTAAGTATTCCCCTGCATATTCTCATTAGAGATTGTATTACTATAATGCAGTTTTTTTATAATCATCTTATAACAAATAGATCAACAAATATCTTGTATAACAAATATTACTATAATATATAAATGTATTTTTCAAATAATAAAACATTTTTATCTTTGTATGTTATTATAAGTATCTTTAAAGTTTTAATTTATTTTTATATTTTATTATTATTATTATTTTTTATTAAATGACATGTTCTTGGCAGCTTTGTGGGATTCGCCCTCCTGCTGATTCGACAATTTTCAAGTGTTGCTCTTTTTCCTTCAATATTGGCACTCTTTTCCTCATTGTGTTTTGTAAGTCTCGCTGTGCTTTCCCACACAAAAGGGCTACATTAGGAAGTAATTGTTTTCGTTTTGTCCATTCAAACTATGACTGCAAATTTATTCTGCACTGTGGGCAAGAAAAATGCCAGGAATGTGGTGTATAATACAGCTGGCCATTTACTGCCTTTGTCTCATTCTCGCTGAAAGCAGGGCCTTTTCGATGCTGTGTAGTGCAGCGTCAATGAATGATCTTAAAAGAAGGAGCCCTGACCTATACAAATATATCAATAGAGTCAATAGTAAGTGCTGTAGGCCTCAGTACTGGAGCTGATTCTGGATTTTCAATGCTTCTAATGGGCACAGACTCTTTTTGTTCCTCGTGTAAGTCATGTGAAGCCTAAGGGTTTCATTGGTTCTACTCCTCCCAAAGCTGGCAGTGAACTTGTTTGATCCGTTGTAATGAATGGCAGATCAAGGCATGAAGGCATAGCGCCTCCTGGTGGCTCAAAAAGGAGGCAAAATACAGTACATAATTCTGCAGCACATTTGCCAAATCGAAAAAGAAGATTTAATGGTGAAATTCTACACTTTAAAAAAACGAAAGGAATTTGTTATGCACACAAAGGCTGCTTTTTATGTATTTTAAAATTGTATTTATTTCTGTGATTGGAAAGCTGAATAACTCTTGGCTTTAGTGTAACATGATCCCTCAAATCATTGTTATATGCTATTTGTTACGCACAAAGCATTTCTTATTATTAGAAATTGCTTGAATATTAATAAAAGGTTTCTGCTCCTTTTTTATTTGCAGGATCTTTAACATCTGCAATGGCAAACAGAAGAAAGTCTACAAGGGCTCTCAAGGAGAGGATGGGACCCTTATCAAGGTAGGCAGTCCTTGAATAAAAAGTATTAAATAACTCAGATACTGCTTTTGATCTTACGGTCATACTTATTGATATGTCTGAATGTGGTTATTAGGTTCAGACGGATCCCTCAGGTCTCTACGTGGCTACAAGCTGCTCAGACAAAAACATCAGCATCTTTGACTTATACACTGGAGAGTGTGTGGCCACCATGTTCGGCCATTCTGGTAAGATAAGTGTGAGATTATGCAAATGCAATGCTGTATTTGCAAGAAATGCACTCTAAGCATTGTGTTGTTGTCTTCTTTTAGAGATTGTAACAGGAATGAAGTTTACTAATGACTGTAAACATCTAATATCTGTGTCAGGAGACAGGTAGATATTCTGAAATCATTAATTTCTCAGATTAAGAATACATTTTTGACACATTACAATGTTTAATTTTCCTGCTGTTGTGTGTTCAGCTGTATCTTTGTGTGGAGGCTTTGTCCTGAGCTGACCATCAATATGAGACAACGGCTTTCCGACCTGAAACAGAGCAGCAAACCCGTTCAGAAGACCCCGCCAAATAAACAAAGCACACTTGGGTATAAAACCAGTCAGTCTAATGTGTTTGCCATTACACTCAAAAATGGTGATTTTATTCATAATGGTTTCTGGTTTGCATCAGCACAAGGAAAGAAATCCACAGTGCACCGGTCATTGGCACCATGTCGTCCGACAGCGACAAAGATGTGGAGGAAGAGGAGGGCATTGAAGAAGAAGATGAACTGTTCCCTCACCTCTCATCGGGCAGCAGTGGTGGTGAGGATACTGGTAATGTATCCGACACTCTCTTGCAGTCTTACTAAACTGGTTTGGCTAGTTATATATACTGTATCCGGCTCTTTTGGGTTGGGTTGGGTCACGCGGTGTGATTTTATTGGGCGAGACTTCTTCCAAATGTTTAAGCTTCTAATATTAGATTTTGTTTCTGTTGCAAGGATCTTCTGAAGAAAAGCGCAACACTCTCAATTCCCACATGAAGAAGGTAAGAAAATCTGCATAATTTTAGCCTTGATTGTCATTTTGTTGATACTTTTAACATACTTTCTCTCTCTCGTCAGCAGTCTAACAGTTGTGAACATGAGGGTTCAGGTCCACGACCAAGAAGGCGCTGGTCCAGGCGAATTAGTAGTATGGATCTGAAGGTGAAGTCCATGCTGGACCTGAGGCAGCTGGAGTCGTTCTCCATGCCTCTCTTTCCCAGCAAAACCCAAGATGTTCGTAAAGATCTTCCACCTAGGAACCAAGAACTAGGCAGCACCATAAGTCTGCAGACTATTGCCGCATGGGTAAGCTTTATATGAAAATAAAACATATACGTACACTTCTAACTTATCATGATATCATGTCAAATATAGTCTCAACATTTCACCGTAACAGCATTAATCTGCTCCACTTTGTAGCTTAAACCAATGAACCAGGTTTTTGCATGAAATTCAAAATGTATGATGCAACATTAATAAACCAGCATGCAACAAAGTGTAAACTCATTAGAATAATACTGCAGTGTCTTCAACAGGACTTAGGATATAATACAGAAACAAATGAGAATGAATAAAGCTCTTAAGGTTTGTGCGCATGAATGCAGACTGCTTTGTTTGTTCCCTCTTTTTGACTTGTGTATTTTCTCTGTAGCTACCTGAAGACAATGAACCAGGAGGACAAGCACGTCCTCATTACATCAAACTGTCCCCTCAAACTCCCGAGACAGAAGTGCTGTATCCTGAGGGATGTGAAGACCAAATCAGTCTAGTTGGAAGGTCATTATGAATTACCTTATTTTATTTACACTACAGGTGTACGTTTTGAATATACATTAATTTTGATAACCTAACATTTCTGATCATTTCACACACAATCTATCTTTAATGGGGTACTCCACCCTAAAGAAATTCAGTCATCGTTTACTCACCCACACTTGGCTCCAAACCTGTATACGTTTCTTTCTTCTGTGGAGCACAAAGTTACTTTGAAGAAAATTATGAACAGTTGTGAGAGATTTTCTGAAAGTATCTTCCATTATAAGTCTCATGGGTTTAGTGAGTAAGTTAAGATAGAAATTTCATTCTTGGGTGGAGTATCTCTTTAATTGTGTAGTTAAAATTCATTCACATTATCCTCAAGTGCCTGTCCGCTCCCTTCTCTTTGTTTGCGTGTAGTGAGTATCAAGTGAAAAAGCTGCCCCATGGAGTGAGATGTGCTAAAGTGAACTCCTGTCCGGAGAAGCAGAGTCCAGACAGCGCCTGCTCTATGGAGTATTCCAGCAGTCGACTCTCAAGCCCTGAACACCCTGGAGAAGGTATTTTAAAAAACGAAACTTGAAGACTTACACAATAATTTCAGTATGGGTCCTTGATGAGGTAAAGGAATGTATATTTCCACATGTTCGTTGTAGACTCTGAGCCGACTGAGCCATTGAGTGTAGATGGAAACTCATCAGAACTAGATATGGAAGATCTTGATGAGGAAGAGGACGACAGCCTAAAGAAGAATGAGGTTCAGACCCCTGTACCTCAGACCCCAGACCAAGAGGCGTTTCTCAAGAGGCACTTTGCAAACCTGTCAGACCTCAACAACCCTGGTAGGGTGTTTGTACGGTACAAGTTCACAATTTGCTTAAAACATGTTAGTATTCTCATACTCTTTTTCTTTGGCAGCAAGTCCAACCAGAGTAACTCCAAATATCTCTGACAGCATGTCATCAAAGTTTCTCTCTCAGAACTCTCCTAGCAGGTAAGAAACAGTCATGATTTGACCAAATACCTCCCTATCGTGACCTCTATTTTTAATGATATTTGGGCTTCTGAGGATCAATCATGACCCTTTCTTTATCAGAACTTCATTCCCGTTCTCCTTGAACAAAAACAGTGACATTAAAACCACTAGTGGAGTTGTACGGCCACTAATCTCAGAAGTGCGGCCCCTCATGGAGAATAAGAGTCCAAGCAAACAGCAGGAATCCCATGGCACTGAGAGGACAACTGGTCAGCGTTTAATCCAGAAGAAACGCACACCTATCATGGACACCCGCAGACTGATCAGCCCGGTCGCTAAAGCTGCAGCAAGTCACAACAGTTCTGCAGGCATGAGGAAAGCTCAGTCTATCCACAACATCTCCTCAGAGGGTAAATCATCCTTGAACTTGCACTACTCAATATGGATTATTTCACATTTCGGTTTTAGGATATTGTTTTGCTTTAGTTACTCCATGTGGTTTGTATTCTTTACTTACTTTAATCACTTGTTTGCTCCCTCTTCTGTTTAGCTGATGTTGTCCAGACACCCAGTCGTCCTTCCAAGGAAGTCCATCCACAGCCGCAGACTCCAGACCACCATCAGACGCAAAGACCGCGGCGTTCCCTTCCTACCGTCCCGCTCATAAGCCCAACGACTTCTCTGCAAAAGGACATCACCACACCTACCAAATCCAAATCCCGTTCCTACATGAGTCCCACCACTAGCTCTATGGCCAAGATGTCCCGCTCTGTTTCAGTGGGTGACAACTTGAATGTGGTAGAGCTAGAAGACACAGGATCTTCAGACCTTTGCCGGGGCTCAAGTTCAGACACTTCTAACCTTCAGGGCAACTCCCAAAGCAAGCCCACCAGTCCTGTTGCCCAGACTGCATACTCTAATACTTCAGCATCCCCATTTCCAGGCCCCTCCATGCCCCATGCAGCAGTCATACCAATGCTGAGTGCTGGCTCATCTGGAAACTCTTCCTCTAAAGGCCTCCAGGCCAAACTGACTGGCAGTGCTCGACCACTGCTCCATATAGACATTCCTAATCCTCTTCCAGATAAACCCTCGTTATCTTCCCTGTCGCCATGCAGCAAGACCCCCAAACCTGCACAAAAGGAAAAGGAGTCCTCAAGTACAACTCCCTCTTCAAATCCAGGAACAGTTAACCTGCCCAACAGCATTGTACAATCGGTCACAGCTGTTTGTTTGAGTCCATCTGAAACCCCAGACCTTGAGCTTAGTATGGTGCTTGTTCCCAGTCAGACCAAGAATTTAACGGAAGATGAGCTCCACTCTGACACAGAGCCGAGAAAAGAGGACACCTCCAAGACTGAGTGCCCTCCCATGAGCCGGTGCTGTCTTCTTCAGTCTTCCTCAGGCTCTCAAGATTCAGGTTTGCTGGGACATCAGTCTTCCCTTGTTCCGTCTTCTGTTCTGCTACGACTTGGGCTGTCTAAACACTTCTTTACCAAAGGGCTCTGGCCTCTTTCATCCTCTACCTCCTCCATCACATCCTTCATCTCTTCTTCACCCTCTTCACCCATTAACCATTACCACCTGCAGGGTGAGGCATGCTCCTACTAACACTTGCTGTACTGTCTATCCTCTAATCCAGCGGTACTCAACCAGTTAACAGGCCATTTATTTGACATGTTTTTCACTCACTGAAACATTTTCTATCAATCCAAAAGGATGATCCTCAAAGCATTAACGTGATTTACACAAGCAGAACCTTTTGGATTAACATCATTTTGTTGGAACATGCCTACCAACAAATTATTGCCCTCTTATTTTAGATTTCAGGCCAGGAACAACACGATATTAATAATTTCTAGGGTTAGGGCAGGGGTGTCCAAAATCACAGGGGCCACTGTCCAGCAGAGTTTAGCTAATCAAACTCTTATTAGCATACTAGAAGCATGTGTGTTGAGGCAAGTTAGAGCTTGCAGGCCATCAGCCCTCGAGGGATGAGTTTGGACACCTCTGGTTTAGAGCATCTCCAATCTCTTCTTCACTTTCCTGCAGAGTTTAGCTCTATCACACGTGCTTTTAAGTTTCTAGTGATCCCGAAAACCTTGATTAGCTTGTTCAAGTGTGATTAATTAGGACTACTAGCTAAATTCTGCTGCAAGGGACCTCCTTCAGAAACAGAATTGAAAACCCCTGGGTTATGTCAAGGGTATCCGTCTGATGCCAAGTCCACAGACTATTTTAACACTGTTGCCATGAGTTGTTTTTCGTGTCCAAGGTGACATGTGTACCCATTTGCAATGTTTTGTGTAGCAGTTGGGTGGGTTTTGTTATGAAGACCTGGCAACACTGCAGTAGGGTTAATATTTTGTTAGTGCAAATGTATCAATAAGAAAATTTAGTTTGCATGTGTTTTAAACTATTACAGTCTAAGCCAAAAATAAAATGCAGTCGGCAGCGAAAGAGAATTAATTTCGCTATACTTATTCTGAGAGACTGTCAGATAGGCACATGCACATGAAGACTGTGCAAATAGATTTCCAGAGTTATTTTTGCCTCTTTATAGGACTTGAACAGTTAAATACACACTCTTGTAGGTGTCGGAATTCCTATCTTTGCAAGCATCCTCTTAAACACTGTAATTTAAGTCTTGTGAAAGCAAACAGCTGATAAAAGAAAACATGTGTAACAGTATACTGGATCTGGGCAGCTCCTAAAGTGACAGCAGTCTAATAATTCCTGTTGCTCTCATTCATTTTAATCAAAAAAACAATAGAGAAAAAAATCTCTTTCTGTTCTTGACTAGATAACTTTTGAAACTTTTTTTTAATCGCTGATTGTTAACATGTCATTAGTGAGGTATATTCTTGTTTTTGTAATATTGATATGGTGACCTTATTTAAAGCAAAAATAACTATATGATTGCCATGAAATAAAATAAGTCATATCATGATTTTGGTCATATCGCCCACCCCTATTCCAGGATCACAACTACACCTCAAACAACATTCCTACCACCCATTCATTAACCTCTGGTCTTTAAGACAAGGTCCTGCAACATATTCTTATGATGAATAATTTCCCTCTGGTTTTAAAGGTTTAAATGAAAATTCTGTCAGACATTTATCATGTCGTTCCTAACCGTAAGATCTTTATTCATCGGAAAGCAAATCTGAGAGCTATCTGACCCTCCATAGAAAGCAACACAACTGAAATGTTCCCAGCTCCAGAAACGTTGAAAATACATCTGTAAAATGTGACACCAGTGGCTGAATAATTTTTTTGCACAAAGAAAACAAAAATAACAATTTACTAATTTACCATTCTTCTTCCCTGAGTTACGTCTTCTGCCATTTTAGAAGGTATTTTCCATAGGCATAAACAATGCTTATTACGTTCATGTGCAAGGTCCTGTTTTACTGATGTATTTCCTATATTTTCAGTTGTATTGTTGTCTATGGAGGGTCAGATAGCTCTCTAATTTAATCGAAAGTATCTTAATTTGTGTTTTGAAAATGAACAAAGGTCTTATGGGTTTGGAACAACATAGGGATGAGTAATCAATAACAGAATTTTCATTTTGGGGTCAACAATCCCTTTGATGTTAGGGTTAGGGTAAGGGTTGCTCTTGGTTAACTGGAATGTTGTTCCAGGAACAAACAATGACGTTAATCCATGTTTTATTTCTGTAATAACTTGTGTTGAGTACCACTGCACAAAATTATTTTCCATGCCTTATAGTTCTCAGATTTACTTTTCTGTGTATGCTCAGTCAAAATGTTAGGTTTTTGTTGCTCAGCTCATTTTAAATCACAGTATGACTAACAGAGCTCGGTTTCTCCTTTGCAGACACATCTCTCAGTATGGATTCTTGCAGGCTGGTTGCCAATGAATTGCAGAGCAGTTTTAAAAGAGCCTCCCACCTCTACAAAATGGTAGGTTATCACTTGGCCACATTCACATGTAATTGTAGAGTAGGCTGCACTTCAGCCCACACGTCTGCCTAAACTGTTTTGTGCGGGCGACTTGGATCTAACTTTGCATATGTGTGTGCACTCCCGTAGCTAAGCAACTCCACCGACTCCAGCGAGGAGCAGCAGGAGATGGCACATGTGCTGGCCGGAGCATTTGAGGCGATGAGAGATGAACTGAATTGCCTGCCACCATGCACTCCTTCAAGATCTCCCAGCACTTGCACTGTGCGCACATTAGCTAACAGAGATGCAACATTAGGTGACGACAGGACACTTGCCCTTTTAGAACAGTACTCCAGACTGCTGCTCAGCGCAGTGGAGAAGAGGATGGACAACAAAACTTGATTCCTACATGCGCTGTGGCTGCAACAGGATACCAAGCCATGAGACTGCAAAGCAGACTCTTTTAAATAGCAAGGAGCTTTTAATAAAGAGATAATTCCACTATCCTACCTCCCTGTTTAGCATGCTACTATAGCAGCAACACACCCCTGACTTTTCTCACCTTTTCAAAATGTTGTGCCCTGCTACTCAAAATCCATTCAAATAATTTGGTCGCAACTTTTTGGATGACCTACACGGCATCAGGGAGAGTAATTGATTATACGGTTTTGTTAACTTCATGGTACAGCAGAATGAATTCAGTGGTTATCAATTTTATAGGGATACTATACTCTGTCATGTGTTGTTATTGAGAGGAATCTCCAGCAACCACCATTTATTAGAACATTGTGTTTGATTCTTTTCAGAAATTTTCAGTGCTCTCTTTCGAAGGGACCGGTATCCCTGGAAGTCTTAGCAAGGCAGATATGTCTCGCTTTTACCTTTTATTATGGAATGGTTTTTATACTGTATGTTGTGTTTGTGCTGAGGCTCTCAAGTTGAATTGGGACGTCGGGTTCATATTTATTCTCATGTGATAGGTCAATGAGTCGCACGGAGGCTCTTCAACGTTTGTTTTGTTGTATAGTGTCAATGCCCAGCGATTGGGTGCCAGAGAAAAAGTGGGGGGATTTGAAAGATGATTTTGTATTTTATTTGCAGGACTTTTTTTGTACTTGAATGGTAACTCTCATGGATACGGGTGCCTTAATTTTGACCAGCAATTTGCTTGAAGGAATGAATCTGGCATTTGTAATTCAAGCAGGTTATATATCAAAATAATCAGTGATATTTGGATGGTGTCCACCAGTGATTGATTCATTCTGGGTTGCAGATTACGACAAAAACAAAACTGCCATAAAAACACTGAACTTGATAGAGTTGCAATAGCCAAGTAGATGAAGTTTGAACTTTTGTGCACAAATTATGAGAATGGTTTACAGATTTTACAGAACTTTGGTTTTGAAAATACCCTTAATCCTGAAAAACAATTTTACAGAAAAAAACGGTTTTCCAATTATGACTTCTTATAGTGTTTTACTGTTAAGTGATGTGCTCTGTTACTTTCTCGAGAGCTAAACAAAACTCTGTATTCCAGTCTTTCCCACAATCCATTGCTAACTTGGTTGAGGGGTTGCCTTTGTCCTCTGCTTGAACCAACTCTACTTTTTTTTGTGGTAATATTGATAATGTACAGTAGGGCACTTTTTTGTCATTAAGCTTAATTCAAAATGATAGCGTAATATGTTAAGTGTACTGTAACTTCTTATATAGATGGACCTGCACATATTTTATAGTGTCCTTCTACTGATACAAGTCCAAGCTAGAGCAAGGGAAACACTGTACGATTTTAGTCTTCAGTCGCTTACAATGACAAGCTGCTCGCGAATGAAAATGTGAACACCTAGTGGATGCCATCAGTGGTGACTAAAGTTTTAATTTATCATAGAGCCTGATGAAAAATACGTGTCAACGTGGCTTTTTCTCACAGGCGTCCTATTGTAAAATCTGTCATTAAAAAAAAAATAAAATTGCACAGTGTACACCCAGCTTAAGTCAACACTGCAACTAATTCAGCTGCAACTTGCCTGGTGTCTGAGATGCATAAATGGACCACAAAACCATAAAGGTCAATTTCTCAAAACTGAGATGATTTTTACTACACATAAAAGCTGAATAAATAAACTTTCCATTGATATATCATTTGAGAGACAACTATTTGAAAATCTTGAATTTGAGGAAGCAAAAAAATCTAAATATTGAGAATATCATTTTTTAAAGTTGACTGGTTTTGTAGTCCAGAGTCACAAATTGTATTTATTGACTTGATACTTCATTCCACCTGTCGAATTGACTTTTTGGTACAAATTTATAACTAAATGTTGCTAAATGTGCAATTGCAACAACAATGCAAATTTTTACTGTTACACATCCCTTTTCACCAATGGCAGATTGCACTGGCGGTCTTATAGTCAACTAGATTTATTTAAACACATTACTGTATGCAACTCTTATTTGCCATCTCAAGTGCTATGACTTTAAGCAGGACTGAAAATGCATGAGATGAAATATGATATATAATATAGGCCCAAACAGATTTGATTTAGCTAGCTAGTGGGCTGGCGATGTAGCAGAAGTGAAGACCGTACAGTAGGACTGCATCAGTAGCAAAAGTACTGTGTGAGAATCAGCATGAATACAATACATATGCATGAAGAAAGGCAGAATTTAGGGTTGGCTCGCTCCCTGAACTAAAATGCATGGTTGTATGCTTGACCTGCTCCTCATGAACAATCATGCAAACCTTCTGCTTTCAGCGCTATCTCTGTGGTGACCAGCTCGGCTTTCATCAAACCTATAGGCAATTGATCAAGATGTATTCTAGCATTACAGATGGACCAGTGCTCTTTAAGACTGTTTCTTTTTGGAAACCCGTGACTTTGTCTTACCTTTTGCTCCAAACCGAAGTCAAGTGTTTCTATTCTCAGTGTTTATACAATCTGTCACCTGAAATCTCTTTCTCAGAGAAGTCAAACAAATAAAACTGTATTTATTACATGTTAAACCATTATTGTTTATTGCAATATATATTCTATACATCACGAAAAATGTACATGCATATCTCACAAAGTCTTCACATGTAAGGCCAGCAGATGTTGATAACTGATTTTATCCACCAAATCGTCTCACAGTGGTCCAGCAGCATTTGTCAAGGACTCCACAAGCTGGAAGTAATTGTACTTGATGTCATATTCCATGTCATACCAGAAATTCACTGTCAAGACAAAAAGAGCAGCTTCATTCATGATTCACGCCAAGTTGGTATTGTTTGCAATATTATTGGCGGTCACATCACCAACCCGCTATGCAGCCGTGAGACTGTCTAACGTGGTGAAACCACAGGGAGGGCAGGTACAACATCTCTCCAGCTTTCACAGTGCAGAGCAGAGGTTTAGCCAGCCTGTAAGACGGATATCGCTCATAATCTGGGTTCAGGGGGTCTAGCGGGATCCAGGGAACCTGAAAGATTATTGCAGATTATATTTCATAAATATTTAAAAATGCATTTATAACATGCATAATCATTAATTAATGTAAAATGTACAACTGCATTTCAATAAGCATTTATAAATTATATAAACTGACTTTGGTTGAATCTTCCTCATCCACAATTTCAAAGTTGCCATCTTCTTTCTGTCTGTATGTCGCTGGCTGGTAGAGCTCTATGTTGAATGAGGAAATAATACACAAGGCCAATAAGGTAGTCCTAAATTAAAAAGCATTTCGTTTTCAAATAGCTGGATAAACAAACAGCTTCTTACCATATGGTATGAAAGGTCTATCAGTCGGAGGAAGCAAAATAAACTCTTTATGTCCAGAGATCACACAGTACAGGTTCTCATAATGATCTTTATGCACTATAGAGAAAAAATGATGTTTGCTCACAAAAATGGTTTTTGACTGCATTGCCCCCTATTGTCTACAACAATATTTAAAGGATAAGGTAAAGTATTATAATTTATTTTACCTTACAATTTCTACCCAATAACATATTTTAGAGCCTGGCCTAATTAGAAAAAAAAATATATTCATTATTATTATTTTATTGATTTACATTACTTTTACATATTTTATTCATATTTTCAAAATGAGGCTTCCTCACACGTGACCAAAAAAACTGTCCCAAGGGTAAATTTTTAAACTGAGGGTTTTTTCTTTTTTAAATGAAAGCTGAATAAATAAGCTGTCCACTGATGGCTGTTAGGATATGACCATATCTGGCCGAGATACAACTATTTGAAAATCTGAGGGTGCAAAAAAAAAAGTCTTAATTATTGAGAAAATCGCCTTTAAAGTTTTCTAAATTAAGTTGTTTGCAATACATAATCAAAAATTACATTTGCAAAACATCTTTATGGATCGTTATCTTTCCCTTCATCTCATTTTGACCTATGCGATGAAATGTTGTCTGTTGCTAAAATATCCCTTTGTTTTTGTCGAGGGAGTGAATTTAATATTTTTGTTGTTTTAGCTAATGCTAATGTTCAATTTGGTTCACTGAGTTTACAATATTTTACATTAACAAACAAATGAAGACAAACTCACTTGATGTGACAGCGGTTTCCTCCCCAAGCCAGAAATTTACAGCATCAGGCTGTTTTCCTAAATTATACAAATTCAGCCATTATCCTATCAAAGGTACATTCAGGTAGATACTGAATGGAAAATGTGTGGATTTACCAAGAGCTTCACTCATCCAGGGGATGTGAGTCTGCACATCTCCCGTCAGCTCCGGTAACTCCTCAGTCAGATTTGAGCATTGCTTCTGAACGTAAAACACACCACAGCTCTTCACCTTCCTCTCAACGATATCCAGCAGAGAGTTGAAGGTCATCTGTCGCTCCTCTGGCATAACAAAGCGATCCCCGTTAATGGCATCTGCATATCCGTTTGGAGTGACAGCCACACTGATGACTTTGGATCCCACTTTCTCTCTGTGCAAATATGATTAAAAAAATTAGCAGAAACTTTTTTAAGGAGTACACTTTCAGGCTGATTGGCTCACCTGAGATACGTAGGGTTCCATTTAGACAAAGCTGGCCAATCACTGAAGGCATTGCGAATGATGCAAGGCTTGTTTGGTCCAATCCAGTCACGGTAAAACTGAAGTGGAGAAAGAGGCCTATCCAGGTATGGCACTGCATCATTCAGGTAAAGCTCTGAGGAAGAGAAGACAACAATATCACTGATATAAATATTTCACCAAAAAGGTCTTGCTTATATTTTTAATGCCATGCAAAAAAACAACAACAACCTTACACTAACATTTTTTTCATAACAATTAAGCCTTATTTGATATATAAATGTATATGTTATGGTGCTAAAAACATTTTATCTATTGCACCAAAATATGTCATTTAACATAAATCACAACTAAATCGTGTAAATATTCAATTAATGCATTTTTATCGTTATATAAATGATTACTGTAAATGTTCAGATGTCAATAGTCAGTTAGTGAACTCACCCTGAGCTTCTTTAGGAAAATGTCTCAAGCATTCTTTAATTGCATCCATAACACTATCCACATGTTTTTTATTAAAAACTAATAACAGTTACTGACTGGTAATTTTTAATATACCACCGTCAGCTTAAAATACTCATAATATACTTTCTTTCCATGCATGCCAACCTTTTCATACTATATAATGAACTATTACTGTTTTAAGAGACAGCTCACATGGACTCTTCACGTTTAACAGTTGTTTAATGTTATGACGTTTGTCTTCCGCTCATGCGCAAAGTGACTGTTTACAGCGTTGTGTCTGTCTCCCTCTACTGGCCGGAGACTGCACTTCAGGAAAATATATTTATTTATGTTTTTTAAATAAAGCTGTGTTAATTATTTATTTATTTTGCGCAAAATGCAACAAAAATATAATATTTCTTTTTTTTTCATTACAATTTTTTGGAGTTCACTAAAGTGAACCAACTGCTTAGTTTTGATGACATGATTTGTCACGCCTCTGTGAGGAACTTCACACTTGACGCCAATTAAATCACATCCACAGGTAAAGTTACAGCACTGTTATTGAGAATAGGAGACTTTTGCAGATCTTTTTTTCTTCCAATGGACCTTAAGGAACATGGATGAGGAGGCAGCTCTCGAAAATTACTTTGACCAGACTATTGCTGTAAGTTATATAAATAAATGGTTTAAATACCATGTCATATAAAGTCTTTGTTAGTTGAAAACATTGTCATCATCTTATCGAGATGCAATCAATGCTACATGCATCTTATATCAAATGTTAATGTTAATTATAAATAAGAAAATCAAGAGGAAATATGAAATCTTACTACATTTGAAACATGTCCAACATAAATGGACAATCGACTAATTAATAAAAATATAAATAATAAAAAATTAAATGACAACACGACTAAAATATTGCTGTATAGTTTAATAATGCAGTTGTTTTTAATGAATGTCCTTGTCGTTTACATATTTATTTATTTGGAAGTTTGTTTCCGTTTACCACAGTAAAAAACGTTGGGTTATTTTTTTAACCCAATAGATGGGTTACACATATTGGGTCATTATGTTGGGTTATTT
>JAUCMT010000036.1:2210174-2223823 GCA_032357475.1 Enteromius thamalakanensis
ACAGTTGGGAAGGTGCTATACCAACCCATAGTTGGGTTATTAGTTGGGTTATTTTTAACCCAACTTTTTTTAGTGAGGCAATATATGGTGCTTTCAATTGAAATTGATTGAGTTTATAAGTCTATAACGTATCTTTTTTGTTGTTGTTCTCCTAAGGGTTCATCTGATTACATCTTTAAGGAGGATCTGGGCCTACAGGGTCCAGCTCCACAGCTCCAAGATTCCACTTTCCTGCCCTCTTTAACCTCTCAAGGGAAAGATCTCACTGAGGACTTGGACCTGAGCTTCTTACCAGATGAACTGGGCACTCAAGATGAGCCATCACTGGCTGAGAATACCACCAGGAATGAGGACAGTGGCATTTACCTCGACTGTACTCCGAGAGAGTCTACAGAGACAGATCCCGACACCAGTAATTCTGCACAAAACACCTCGCAGTTCAATCTCCCGATGACTCCCATGACCCCTATGACACCCATGACCCCAGTGGCAGAGAGTTCAGGCATCATCCCACAATTACAGTAAGGCATTTTATGGGGTGAAAATGTAAAGAATGTGTATTCTTTTTAACATCTTAAGGTTTCATATAGGCCCAGAACTTTATTTCAAACATTGCTGCTTATTTATTGAGTCCCAAGAAGAAAATTTTTAACACCCGTCCAAAATGTTCTTTATAATGAAACAAGATTTGATTACACAATAGTCAACATTTAAAGTGTATCAAAACCTTATAATCCAAGTTGCCCAAAATGCATGCAAACTTTTTTTTGAATCCACTTAAAATCTTGACAACTGTATAAAGGTTAGATTTTCATACTAAGAAGAAATGGTTATTTTAAGAACTGTTCACTGAAAGGTTCTTCGGGGAACAAAAATGGTTGTTCTGTGACATCACTATAAAACATAAACTTTATTTTTAAGTGTAAAAGTGCTTTAACTGATTTAATTAAACCAAATGTCTGCTGTAAGTTACATTCGAATTAGAAGTATAGAGTGATTACTTTTAAACCATCATCCTAATTTTGCATATTGCATTTCCAAACCTGTTTTTGATCATACACAGGAATATAGTGTCGACAGTGAATCTTGCTTGCCCTCTAAATCTCAAATCCATTGCACTCCAAGCTCGAAATGCTGAATACAACCCAAAGGTACTTTTCTACTGTGCTAAATCATAGACCAAACGGGTCAATTTTTGTCAATTCAGCAGCATAACTCTGAACTTTGCATATGTATAGCGTTTTGCTGCTGTTATAATGAGGATCCGTGAACCTAGAACTACTGCTCTCATATTCAGCTCTGGGAAAATGGTCTGCACTGGAGCCAAAAGGTATACATAATATATATATATTCATGCATTAGGGTAGCACAACTGTAAAATAGATAAACTTAGCTCTATGTTAGTCTCACGTGTGTCTTTTACCCTATATTTGCCTTTCCCTTTTGTTTATCTTTCCAAGCAGTGAGGAGCAATCTCGCCTTGCTGCTCGGAAATATGCCCGGGTGGTACAGAAACTTGGTTTCCCTGCCAAATTCCTTGACTTTAAAATCCAAAACATGGTTGGAAGTTGTGACGTCTGCTTTCCGATCCGCTTAGAAGGCCTGGTCCTCACTCACCAGCAGTTCAGCAGGTCTGGACAGGCGTCTGTCTGTCTGTCATAATAAAGTTTGATGGTTACTGGCCCTCAATATAAGTGGCCATGTAACATCTGTCTTTAACCATTTTACCCTCCAGCTATGAGCCAGAGTTGTTTCCTGGATTGATATATCGCATGGTGAAGCCACGGATTGTGCTTCTGATCTTTGTGTCTGGAAAGGTTGTCCTCACAGGTAGTTGATAAATAGTCACCCTCCGCTATTTGGAAATATTTAGCATTACATGATGAATTGCTCACTAATGGATCATCTTCAAACAACTAATATAAAAATATGTTTATAGGAAACAAATCTAATCATAAGCAAATGTTTAGGATACTATTCCAAGTATTGCATCAAACTTCTTTTGTTATTATGATTTTTAGGTGCGAAAGAGCGGTCCGAGATCTATGAAGCTTTTGAAAATATCTACCCCATCCTGAAAGGGTTCAGGAAGCAGTAGAAATGCTGCGCTTACACAGGAATATTTGCCTATAACGATGTGCCTCATATCCATATATGAGTGGTGCTTAAAAGATTTGAATGCATTAATTAAATCAAATCTTTTGTTAATGTGTTTTGTTTAATGTCTTCGTTAATTTTATGTGTTGTCTACATTAGTGAGGGCTGAAAGGGTTGCATTCCAGAATTGTGCACAGTAAATGTTTTGTTAAAATATTCAGCTTTGCCTTATGTGGGCTCTCATATGTAGACATGACCACTTGGGTTATGGCTATGTTTTGTCCCTTTTGTACATGTTTAACTGCTACTTGCTACTGTATGCAGGCAAATAAACTTTGAAGACCTCTTCTGAAACAACTGAAATGAAATTAAGCTTTTTTTTAATTCTCTTTTTATATATTTTGTGAAATGCACCCCAATATTCTTCACTTGCATCATTTGTGTTTCTTTTCATATCCAAGAATCAAATGTAAAAAAAATATGAAAACGTAAGGCGACTTTCTGTTTAACAGAACATTTTACAGTATAGTATAGTAAAATATATTCTAATAGTATTTATGGTATTACTTGATGGTATTCAGAAGTATAGTTACCACTGTAATGTTTTGTAAGACGACGCCTGGTAATACGCCAGTAATTCTGCACCCCCCCAAACCACACACGTGACAAAATATACACAAACATTCGTCACGTGGTGCGTAGGGCAGACAGCCATAGCACTCGTAGAGACCTTAGGACCAGAACTACTGGTTATATTTTCATATTTCCAACCACAGATCATGTAAATCTCACAGTGGCCGTTTCTAAGGGACTTCTGTTCTCAATAGAGCCTGTGTCATCATGGCTTGTCCCTTATCAGGCGAACCCCGGGCTTTGGGGCCTGGTGAAGATCATCCAGAATCTGCATCAGAGACAGGGGCGCCCGTTCGACTCCAGCCGCCTCAGCAGCACCTTCAGCCGGCTTGCGCGAACGCTGCTGCCGCGGTCATGGTGGAGGCTCTGGATGATGCAGAGGGTCTCTTTGTAGCCGTGGAAAGATGTCCACTCTGCAACACTGCCAGACGCAGACTGACCTGCGCCCGCTGCATTCAAAACGGCGATTTTGTGTATTTTGACGGGAGAAATCCAGAGAGGTGTGTTTTTATTTATTTTTGTGTTAGTTTAAGGTGACAATGTATGCTCACGCAGGCATACGAACAGTTTTCAGGGTTTTCAAGCTGTTTCACATCTATTTAAGCATAAGTCCCCCTGAATTTGAAGAGTTTCTGGCGTTTATATGCGTTTTGTGAACACGCTAGATACAATATTGCTAATTCATGGCCCTCGAATCGAATGCTAGGTTGCTAACTGCTAACTCTGTAAACAAACTGTGACAACAAAGACGCTTTCTCGTTGACACAAGTCAGTGACTTGGTTATTTAAATACGTTTAAACGCATTATTAAAAGTGTTCTTATGGCTTGTTTTAGTTTTGTAAAAAAAACTTTGTAGCAGTTTTTGATATGACAACGTGTTGACCTGGTTAGCTTTAGCTGAGTCATATCGCTAAGTGTAACAGTATCATAATTATTATGTTACTATGTGCGTGTATATATACAGTATTACTCACTATATTGTTTTCTGCCACCAGGTACTCTGAAAAGCTTGAAAGACTACAAAAGCTTAAAAATGAAAAGGAGAATCTTCAACAAAGGTAGTATATCAGCATTGTGTGATGCATAAATTAATATCATGCACAAATAATACCCAGTCTTTTCTTTTCAGAGTCATCATAGCCATGAACAAGAAGGTCCAGGCAGACCAGCTTGTAAGTATTTTTGTGCATGTTTTGTTTTAAGTGCTAACAGCCTGTTTTATGGAAGTTCTCACAAACATGGTTTTGTATTTTGTTTAACACAGAGGTGGAAAATCATGTCATGCAAGATGAAAATCCAGCAACTCAAAGAGGCGATCTGCACCGGCAATGAAGAAGTGAAGACTGGTGAGTGTCACAGCAAAAAACGATCCCGTGAGAAAAGTGAAAACATGCAAAAATCACTACTATGTGAGGTTTTTTTTTATTGTTCTTGTTGATTTGTTATCTTGGCTTTTTCTTCTTCTTAGGGAGGGAGCTGTCATTGCGTTCCCAGGAGGAAGGGCAGCGGCTGCAGCGCAGGGCCAGCCGACACCAGGAAAAGAGGGACAAAATTAAGCGTCATAACCAACGTCTAGGTGAACTCTTGGAGAAGAGATGCAAAGAGCTGCAGGGAAGGCTGGAGGTCTTGGCTGAAGTGCGGAGAGATCACATTCTGGAGCTCACCAGGCACATCTTCAACATCCAGGAGGAGAAGCAGGGCAGCAGGTCAGAGCAGAGAAGATGACTATGAATATATTCTAATAAACATGAAAAATACTACACTTGGGCTTGGATGAATATTTCACTGGCCGTCCATCCAATCCATTTTAGAATAGTCAACTAGCGTAGATTTCATGTGAAAGCATGTGGAGGGGTAAGGCAGCATCATTTTGCTGCTTGCTTAGTATAGCAGCCTTAATGTGGGAATTGATATAGCCTAAAATGTGCCTTGTCCATATTTCCTGTACAGTTTTATTGTTTAAATCAACATTAAAACACCCGCAAAATAATACACTAAGTGTTTTTTTTATTCCTTTATTCACATTAAATTAATCAAAATTGAAAGTAAAGACAAAAAAAAAACAATTAAAGTAATTTAAAGGTTTTGTGAGATGGAGTAATGGCTGCCATCACCACAATGAAAGTCTTTTGTAATACTTTAATTTTAAATGTCTTGAATGTTATTATTTCTAATATATAAAGTGGTTATTTTAAGTTGCAATAACATTTCAGAATGCTACTTTTTAGTTGCTTGTTTGTTTTGATCTAATAATGCAGCATTGTTGAGCATAAGAGACTTTTTTTTTCTCCACCTGGTATGCCAAGCCTTATCATACTAAATAATTGCTAATGAATGTGCTCTTTGGTTGTGACGCTTAACTACTTGCTCCAGGGATACTCTTTGTGTAGTTTGCTTTATAAAGCATTGTGCATCATCTAAAGTGTTTCTGCCCTGCAGGGACCCAGCAGAGGCTGAGAATGACCTTGCTCTGACCTCCAGCACCGTCAGTGAACTGGCAGAGGCGAGGAGAATCACCTACAGCTCAGGCCGCTGGATCTGGGACGATCAGAACGGAGAGACAAGCATCAGTATCACCGGGCCACACGTCACACTTCCCAGTAATGGAGACTGCTCCGCCTATTACAGCTGGGTGGAGGAGAAGAGTGGAAATCAGGGGCCAGGTACAGAACTTATGGGTAATTACTGTACCTGGCTTTCAAACATTAAATTCATTTTAGAGATATAATAAAAGAGTTTTCAGGTTGTTATTTACCATAGAAATAGTTAGAACACCAACCAACCAATTGAGCTACTGGTACCTACTGTAAATGAATTTAATCGTTCCCTATGATACGTGAACAGTGCTGATTCGGGATGTTGTTATTCGCAATTGTCCTGACCGACTGTTATATGAGACTTCTACTGCTTGCATGCTGATCTATAAACCCTTGTTTTTTTTTGTGTGTGTAGAGTTGGACCACATCAACCCGGCGCACACCATCAGTGCCGCTCTCTGCTATGCTACACAGCTCATCAATATCCTGTCTCATATTCTTGATGTCAACCTTCCCAAAAAATTGTGCAACAGGTTACAGCTGCATGTTTATGATCTATTATAGTTTTTATTTGTACTACTTTTTTTTTTTACAATTTTTACTGAAATTTTATGTTTCAGTAATTCGGTTGTTTTTGACACTTTTTAATTATTTTTTTTTAAAATGTCTGTATAGTTTTTATTTATTTAATTTACCATAGGTCACTATAGATGTTAAGTTACCACTGTTTTACTTTTACTAAATAATAAAGTTAATATATGTTTTCCTGAAACTAGATTTCTTTTAAAGTATTTAAAGTATTTTAACATAAATCTAAAAATAAATTCCTGTATTCCGTCTTGCCTTTTCTACAGTGAGTTCTGCGGTGATAATCTGACCCGTTACAGATTCACCCGTGCCGTAAACAAACTCAACACCAACATCCTGCACCTCTGCTTTTCACAGGTAAATTCTTCTCAAAACTGAGACCGCTCTGATCTGAGACTTCCTATTCTGATCTCACACCTCATGTTTATATTCGATTCTTAGCATGTCGACAGCGAGCTTCTGCATCCTCACCACACTTTGAGGAATATAATGTTTCTGGTGTCTCCAGCAAACAATAAACTTGGCAGGTGAGAAATGACGTTGTCCTGTTCCTTAGTGAAACGATTTACTTTTATATTGTCTATGATGTATGTTAGTGCCCATTATTTATGGTCCTAATAGATAAAATCAAGTGTTGGTAACTGTAGTAATAATTCACAATATTATTGTTTTCGCAAATAAATGCAGCCTTGGTGAACATATAAGACAAAAAACGGCAGACCCCAAACTTTTGAATGGTAGAATAAATAAGTCATATAATGGAAAACTAATGTGTTGCAAACATTTCCACTCTTGTTCACTAGAACCGGGCCGTTTGAGGTGAGCGCTGACTTGGAAGACTCTATGGAGTTTGTGGAACCAGAGGCTGCTGGACCGGCGGAGGAGAGCGGAGATGAGGCTGTGACGGATGAAGAAACAGACTTGGGCACAGACTGGGAGACGGTTCCAAGCCCTCGCTTCTGTGACATCCCTTCCCAGCCTATGGATCTGTCCCAGAGCGGCATGCAGGCGTCCCAGCCAGTTGGAAACGCAGGGGGCATGATCTCCTCTGCGGCTGCATCCGTCACGTCCTGGTTCCGCGCCTACACTGGGCAGCGCTGAGATCCGGTGGATGTGGGGGTGGTTCAGCCGGTTAGATCTATGCAAACACCCCATTACTGTCATCTCCACTTATGTCAGCTTGGCCATTGGGAGAAACAAAGGGAAGTTTCGTCTGACTGCTCATACTGAAAAAATGTGTGCTAGAAACCAGAGTGAAGCATGCGATCTTTAGAAACAACTCTCGTGTGGTTTTATTGCAGGACGGAAGAGTGTTGGGAACTATTTTTGCATTTCTGATCTTTTGTAGCTCACATTATACTGTGGACACCAGTCAACGTTATCCAGTGTACATTGCCAAATATTTTTATTTGCTCATTGGTGCAGAAATTGTACATTCAAAGCATCGCTTGGACAGTTTGATGGATTGCACCATTTCACCAGCTCTTCAAAGAACCTTACTGTGTAAATGTTGCTGGACTTGTCTGAGAGAATGGCAGATATCCATCTTGTTTTATTAGAGTATGAATTTACAAGAGGAATTGTATTTTATGGACAAGTAATTATTTTCGCTTTATAATTCCTCAACCAACGCAGACCGCTTTGGGCAGAAATATCCTGTTTGATATCTGTTAGGAGAGAGGCTGGCTGTCCATTTGCTAATTATGTACAAGTTTATTTTTTCACCATCTTTAGTTTGAAAAAAATACATATTTACTAAGTTGCATTGTAGAAAAGTTTTATTTGTATTAGCAGTCTTCTGCAATTAAACAGAATACCTCTCTGAAACGCAATAGGCAATGAAGCATTATTCCTGTATACAGACTTCAAAAATTCTGTATATATATATATACGGTCTCAGTTCCATTATATTTCTACTCTCCTTCAAGACATGAAAGCAAAAGACAAGTTGACACGTTTAAAGTGATGGGTTTAGAAGAGTTAATGGAAAGTTAAACATGCACCCAATATTAAAAAAATTAATAGCAGTTCTGAAAAAAATATTAAATTGAAGATTCAGGAAAAATGGTTTGTGTCAATAATCATAGTATCCACTGCGTTGAGACAAGCTGAATACTATTAGTTTGAGGTATTTTCTTTTCAAGAATATATAATACATGGGTGAGAAATACATTTTGCATAGGGTATTTTTATTATTGGAAACAAAACTTTAGAGATATTACAGTTCATACCAACGCCAAAATGCCAGCGCAAGTCTAAAATGCAAGTTTTTTGAAACCATAATTTGAAAGGACTGACCAAAGCAGATAGTTTAAAACAATTTAATTCCAGCTAACTTTAATTCAACTTTTAACCCATTTATTCTCCACTGGAAACCAGATGTTTCAAAGCTCAGTAACATCTTCCACTCAGCAATGTGCACTTAAAACATTACATCCATTAACGTTCATTAAGGTTAAGTATAGTATAGATCCAAAGTTTGGCAATTAAATCCCAGTTAGGATTAATGTGGATTTAAAATATTACAACGCAAATTCTAACCTTCTAACCAAAGACGTCCAAAAGTAATACATAACTTGTATTTAACCAACCGTGCTTACACTAATCTAATAGAAAGGCATAATTTAACCAATTAATACAAGTATGCTGTATTAGAGAAAAAAGGGAGCAGAACATTGGTTACAAATTCTCCAAGATATACTTTATTGAAGTAAAATGCCTTAACAGGCAGAACACAGCAATGTCATTAACAATAGTTTTAAAAAAATCTGACACTTTGGAAACTTGCAATTGCAATGATTTTTTTTTTCAGATGGTGTTCAGTTATTCACTGTCAACATGGAGAAACTCTCTTCCCACATTCAAATGTTTCCTGTCAAGAAACAATACATCATACAAGGGAGATATCAATACTTAAAATTTGAGAAGAATATGTTATCCGTTCACAGGGGTTTATCATGAGTCCCACTGCAGAACAAGCGCGACCATTTCACATAGATATCTATATACACAAAAGGATAGCATAAAAAGAACAAGGCAACTTACCCCATATTAAGATTAAATGCATTTCACACCACACTCATGCCATCATTCATCACCCTGTTATGATATATAGAGGAATCTGTGCTATGTACAATGTAAACATCTGGGCTCAGAACAATCTCAAAAAGTCAATCCCATCAAATCGCGAAGTCATTTCGCCCTCTAACATCCCAGGACTTTATAGCGGTACTACGAGATGATAACGGGAGATGGGGAAATGGAGCAAATGCGTCAGTAACTCACTGCGCCATTGTTTAAAGATTCCCTACTGGCCAACGAGTTAATCACGTTTGCAAGTACGATGTGAGATAAACAGAACTATAAATGTTCAAAAACGTTTAACATTGCAGACTAAGTCAACATCAGTGCAGGAAATTACAGTCAGGGTGTGTTATGAATTCAGCACAGAAAAAGAATGGTCATTGAACTGAAAAAATAAGTTAGTCATTAATGCTTACTTGAAGTAAAAAGCATCAAGCAGTACCCAGATAGAACTCTGCAAAATTCAATCTTTAAAGGTTAAAGTGCAGAACAACATTAAGGACCTGAGGAGGGTTTTGGACGGGGGGATTAGTTATTGGTTGGCAGAGAGGAAGTTCAAAGACCCAGCAATTCTTATTAGTTTCAGCAACCTGGTTGTAAGCACTATACATTAAAAGCAAACATGCTCATTGTTAACACACAGCCCATTCACACTAGCTACTCTCACTTATACACAGGCCTCAGAAATAAAATCGGTCTTTCTGGCACACTACAGATCCTCATCAGTGTCCCTGCTTTTCTTGTAAATTGGCATGTTGATGCTGTGAAAGGCAGGGACCCAGCGGTTGTCGTGAAGTCCAACATTGCAACCAGGTGTGTCTTTTTGAGATCTGCGGCAGCACATCCAGTAGCCCGGGCCATATGGTAGCGCCTGGCAGTAGGGCTTATGATGCCAACGGCAAAGCGAAACGTCACCACGGTCATATCGCTTCTTACACTGCTTGCAGGGATCGTCTTTGTAGCGTGGATCACTCACCCAACGAGAGTCCGCCGGCCGCACGTTGTAACTCTCAATGATAAATTTAAAGTAATGGCAGGTGCACTTGAGGGCAGCCAGGCTCTCAGTAGGCAGCAAGCAGAAGATCTTTACAATGATGTGATGCGGCAGGAAAGCCATGTATTGCTGAGGCTCCAAAAGCAGCTGGATCTTGAAGCGAGTTTCAAGAAATTCATGAGACACTAGGCGGCGTAATGGAAAAGGCACAGGCTCCTGACTAACTACCCAAGTCTCTCCTCTCCCGGTCTCCTCATACGTTTGATGATTTTGGTCTGCCACAAGTACATCCTTGATCTCCTCTCTGAAAGACACTGAAGTGTTGACAGAAAGTTCAAGGTCCTGGATGTGAGAAGGCTCTTTGTTCTGTGATCTGCCCTTTGATGGGGAGGGCAGGTGATGCTCCTTCAGAGACTGAAGAGAAGATTTGGAAAAGAACAACATGCCTGGTATCGGTTCCTCACCGCACTTTGAGATGGCATTCTTTGGTGAGGACTGCAGAGTCTCAACAGCTGTTCTAGTTTCCACTCTGGAGATACAAGAACGTTGTACATCCTGGAGTGCGCAGGTGTCAAGACCACACTGCGAGATCTCTATCGATTCAAGGGTCTTAGGTGGGGAGCTCAGTTTGTCTAAATCACTATCCAGTTGCTGTGGGATACTCTCAACTTTAGAGTCCAGAGGGACAGTAGGTGACACTGGTTGAGAAGGCAGCGGGTAGGGTTCTGACCCTGCCAGAAGCACACGCCCCACCTTCCTCCGTAAGCTGTTGTTTCGAGAGAGGTCCCCTCCACCTTCCTGGAGGCTTTGTCTGCTCAGGCACTGTGACTCCAACTTGGCCACCATATCCAGAACTCGAACAGACTCTCCTTCCACTTCCTGGACCTCCAGCTTTTCTGCAACATTGGACTGCTGCTCTGCAGGGATGGTCCCAACTTTGGATAAAGTAATGGTGCTGGTACTGCGCAAGGATGGGACTTTGGAGCTCACCTGTTGGTCGCTGGCTCTTTGCTCCAAGTATGCCACCATCTCCACCACAGAAAGTGTCTTTTCATCTTCTCCCTCCATCTTGACTGCATCATCAGCATCTCCTTTGAAAGGATCGACGTTCTCATTGAGGGTCTCCTGGTGAGATACTTTCGGTATTTCAGTCTTTGGGGAAGAAGGCTCCATACTTTTTGACTTGTCTGAGTTTCCAGACCTTCTCCTGCGTTTAGCCACAGACCAGTCACCATCCCAGCAGCCTTTGTTTTTAATGGAGACAATCCGCAGGTCTGGGGCAATGGGTTCTGTTTCTGAGGTGTTGTCAACAGCACTACTGCAAGTACTGCCACACTTTTGAGATGCAAAAATGGCAATTTTCTCTTTTGTGTTCCCAGGTTTAATGACAGCCCATATATCCAAAGATCCTTCTGCATCTTCTCCTTGGTAGATCCTAAGTGAGCTTTCATTCTCCAAACCAGTTGGAGGTGAGAGCAGAACTAAAGAACTGGTAAATGTTTTGAGAGAGGATGCTCTGCTCTTGCGGGCCCCACTAACTCTAGTTGGTGCATTGCTCCCACTGCCACATCGGAGGGTGTTGGTGGAAATGACACTGAGGGGACACCGGTTGGCTGTGCCGTTGCCAGGTGATCCTATAAGCCCACAGGCCTGGCGAACGCCCCACTCTTTCCTGAGCACTCCCTGCTGGTCGGCATGGAGGCCTCTTGTTCCATCGTGCACAGATTCCCGATGTATCTCTTTATCTTGCGGTTTGGGGTATGGCTTGAGGTGCATGGTTGTAAACCTAAGTAAAAAGGATAAAAGAGAGAATTTTAAAACAAATACAAGGTGTTCACTAAACTTGCAACTTGATTTTATCTTAAAAAGGGTTCAAATAAAAACAAAAACCTTAAAAGTAAAAAAATATATATATATTTTTGATTCCAAGGTACACTAAGCATCTTAAAGGAATCTTTCAATTAAGTAACTTTCAGTCCATTAACACAAATTACACATTTGTATTACACGTAATTTTCAATATTCTAGGAATAAAGGATGAATGGGATTTGCCAGCCATTGGCACAAGAACACCAGACAATACGTTTGCTCAATCTGACTTGTGCTGCAAGCTTAGTGTGTATTGTTGTCCCCTAGCATTATCGAAACAATTTTCAAGTTTAACACCCCAAAGCTGCTTTGACAACTTGTTTTGTATAAAACAAATAAATAAAAGGTGACTTGGCTTGAAGCCTGAAAGTCCATGTTTACTACAAGTAAACATGGACTTTCTAAAGCAACATATTCTGCTGAATATTCTTCTGTGTTAAAAGATCATGCATGTTTAAACAGCAAATTTGCATTTTTAAGTTAACTATTCTTAAGGGTGCAAGTCTTTAATCAAGGAAAAACTCAACACAAAAAAGGGATTTCTTTTGTGTGCCCATTTTATAATGTGCAACTTTATTCATTACAAATTTTGTTTATGCAATAATATATAAATAAATAGTACAAAATAATCTAGAGATGAAAACTTCCTGAATCTGCTGGTGCAAACCATCATTCACCAAAGCACCATTCGTAGCAGTGTATTTAGCACATGATTACATAGCACGTGCAAAATGGCAAATAACTCCTCAAGCAGAAGAAGCATCACAGTGAGCACAAGGGCTAGCTGTTCCCTTTGGCCCTTAGGCTGACATAATGGGAGCAGAGCCACCCAGGTCCAGACACAGCTGGGTTCTTACACAAGCACTCAGCTGACACGGACCCAGCTGCCCTACAAACAAGCCTGTGGCACCGCCAAAAGCAGTATCTACGTGTGGGAGGGCTAAAATCTCCCAGACACAAGTGCATATAAGGCATTCTTGCACGGCAGATTCAGACCTGATAAAGTGGTACTGGGGAATCTCACGTGACTTAACATGGGATGGCATTTGGACAGTGTGGACAGTTATTTCAAGTGAGAGTGGGAGGTAACTTGCTTGTGCAAGGGGTGATGGGGGAGCGTGGGCTGCAGCCATTCATTGGATGGTAAACATGGAAAGTGGCATGTCCATTGACAAGTGAGGTTGCCATTTGGTATATCCTTGGAAAGCTTGCATTGACCAGTACATCTATTTCTGTGCCAACCTGCCTTTGTGGCAAACAGCAGGAGAAAAGTCAGAATCCTTTTGTTAAGCTGGTGTCTTGAACAGAAAGTAGGGTAACACAAAAGGCAAGTCAACAGTGGCTTTGATTGCCCATGAATACAGGCACGCTCACATTTCCTGGTACAACCCTGCCTCGGACTTCCCATTCTTGCCAATTTTTATTTTTTTTTGTGCTAGCAAAGTTCAAATACCTTAGATTATCTTTAGAGGTAGGCCTACATAATGTCAGCAACTTGACAATTTTTTGTCTGGAAATGTTTAAATCATCCATTTCCTACTTGCATTTGAGCGCCAATGAACAATTTTTAAACACCACAGATTTGCTGTTGGCTGCTGATTGAAAATTTCTTAAATTTCGGTATAGACTGGTACTGAAGTCAGTACTTCACTAGGTTAGGCATAAAGAAAAAGGTAGTCTAAATTAGGGATGTTATCCGATGACCGAAGTTGTCGGTAGTCGGTTAAAAAAAAAGTGATATCTAAATTAGGCTATTATAGACAGTGGAATATACGCTACTACAGTTAGCCATCTCATTCCTCATCTTTTTGTGTTAAGTGAACAAATTATCCCTCACACTCAATTT
>JAUCMT010000036.1:2223923-2239882 GCA_032357475.1 Enteromius thamalakanensis
TGTGTGATACAGTGCTTAAATATAGTAGACTCATGTTTCGTGCTGTAGGGGATTTTAAAAAAGTGACGTGAGTGGCAATGCGTGTGTGTGTGTGCGGGAGGCAGAGCGGCAGAGAGATGCGACAGAGTTGCGAAATTGCAGGCATGGCTCAAAATGGCTGTTATTTCAAATAGCGCACCATATTTTAAACTAATCAGTTAATCGGTTTCAACTGGCTAATGAGGCTCGGTGGTCGGTCAAGAAATTGTTAAGTTTTCGCCATCCCTAGTCTAAATTAAAAATGTCCGCGTTGAAAACAGGAAGGTAACAGACTGAGTTAGCTAGCTTCCCCCCTTTGTTCATTAAATGATCGAGGTTAAACATCTAATTTACTTATAAGTTGATGGATGACAAAATACTACATAAAAAAGTACCTAAGAACTGTACTGATTTACTTCAAAATCTCTTAAGAACCTCCCAGTTTGCAGAGGAACACACTCCAGCACTATTGCTGGACAGGAGTATGATTACCCTGGAGGCACGCCAGCTCCTATCTGGCGCTCAAATGCTGATTTTTACCCATTACACAACCTGGCAACAACATACAGCTGCCGCCCAGTCCTTGCCCTAAACGCACCCACAACTCAGAGTTTCCTTGAGACCACAGGCCAAAACACATGTGTGAGCTAATGATAATTTGAAGGCAAAAAAAGCACAACAGCATTATGTAAAAAGAAAACAAATACCCACAAGTGAAAAGCAAAACATCACAATGACTAATGTCGAAGGATGAAGTGAGCTCATAATGAAATCAGCACACTGCTTCAGTTAACGGATTTGTTTGCTCCCCTCTTCTTGTAAACGCTCAAGACTTCCTCTAAAAGAGGCCTGCCAGAGGACCTATGATGGGGATGGAGGGGGGAACGAAAAAGGATGAGGTCACGATTATGAAGTCTACTTTGCTCCAATTATGTCGCAACACTCTGTTCTTCCTGAGGAAAAGGCTGAGCATCTGGGTCTGCACACTTCGCCACATGTGTTGCCACAGTCTATAGCTCATGTAGACTAGTGAGACAAGACAACAGTGGGGCAATTAAAGACGAGATGGAAACAGGATCTCACTTTCTGTGCAGCTAAACGCAAGGAGAACAGCTTGTTTTTCTCCACCCCACAATATAGAAGCTTTTTTTTTTTACTGAAAGGCATATTAGGAAGGGAAACTTCCTACATGCTAGTTCTCTACATGAGCACCATGGCTCAACGTGCACTTACAGTTCTGCCACAGCTCAACACCAAATTAATGGCAAATCTATCTTGTAAATGCCTTTAAAGTTTTTGTTATGCAAACATATTTGTTAGCTGCCGCGTCCAAATAAATGAACTCGCTGAATAGAGGGCGACATCCATGATGATGAACAGATGAAAGTGGATTCATTCTATCCAAACAAATGCGAGTGAATTACTATAAAATTACCCTCTAAATGTGTGATGTCATGTATAGGCTTGAGTGCAGTAAGTACTAATTACCTCCAGACTGATGGCGGATTGGAGGCTCGTAACCGTGGTTCCCGGTAAGGGGTGGGGTTGCAGTAACTGATAGTTTCACATTTCTGAGGCATTAGGCTCCTCCCTCCAGTACGAGCGATGTCTCCCAACAGAAGGGCTCAGGACTCCAGCCTCACTGCAAAACAAAATTGATGGACAAATTTGAGAACAGAGTGTCTTTCCAACTTTATACACATGTACAGACTGAAATACTGAGCCTATACAAGGACAGCAATATAAACTTACTACCAACTATAGCATTTTATAGAATTGTTAAAATTTATTGCAGATTTTTTTTATTGGTTTGTACAATAGGGTAGTTCTACCAGCAGTAAAAGCGTCCATTAGAACAGCTGAATCCATCTAACGATTTTTTCGTGAGCACTTTAACTTTTTTAAAAACACTTTCTGTTAACCCTCTCTCACTTCTCTTTCTGTGGTCTCACAGTGTGTGTCTCTTGTACATCATGTCTGTACTAGCTCATATTTGGTACTTTTCTAAATCAAAGCAGCACTTCAGGTAACGGTTTGTAAAACATTTGCTGTAGTAATTTTCAAGAGACATTTTTTTTAATGTTTTAAAATACTTCAACTTTATATGTTGTACCTATACCCGTGTAGGTAGTACAAAACCTAAATCAGTACACACTGATTTTTGCCCTTTAGCCCAGCTAATTAATTTTTCATCATAATGCCAATATAGGAGAAAACACTGAGAATTTCGCAATCTGGCACAAACACGTTTTCTTGCACCTGGTTTTCATGAGCTGATTTTTGAAAGTTAGCAGCATCATGTTGTACATGTAAATGCACTCAATGACCGCTTCAGGTTTTGAAAGGTTCTGCAAACTGACTAGTGATGAACAAAAACACAAAAGTGTGTAACCTATACATTTACAGAGTATTTTGTAATGGTAATTTTAACCATGTCTAAAAATGGTGTGCCTCTACAGAACATGAAACTGTACATTCCAATGAGATGTCGTGGTTATGGCTGTGATGCATTATGGGGTCTTATGGCAATTATGGAGTATTTCATGTCAAAAAGAATTAAGTCATGGTCACAGAGGGACAGAAAGTTTTGTCTTCCACTGCATACTAAAGTTCAAGTTTGGTTAACTCTACCCTGCAAATTTACACTAGACATCTAAACAATCCATGACAGATTGACCTTGTGGGTAAAATTCAAATCTGTTTAATTTGCAGAGTGTGAAGGATCTAATGTAATTGTGCATGCACAAAGCCTAGTGTGATCAGAGTTTAACTTAAATCGCCAATGCAGTATACAGCAAGCACTTGTAACTAAAATAACTAGGGTGTATGACAGACACAGAAACCTAGATAAGAGACCGAACACTGACATGAGAAAGCTTTAATAACCTGAATTGGTAACAAATTGGGTCACAGGCACAGCACTGTTTTGTTAAGAAATTGTTCAGATATAATCCACAATTTTACACTGTGTCAACCACTATCTTACAAATGTAAAAAACAAGACTACACAAATGAGCTGCAATAAACTGATAGCATATCATGTCAAATGGTTTTCGCAATCTGAAGGACGAACTACAGTTCAAACTATTATGACAGACATAATGTGGAAACATAACTAAAAGTGCATAGATAAGTGCATGTGAAGTAAAGCTGAACAGAACACATGGCTCTGGATTTCTTATGCCCATTCTCTCTCCAGGGGCTAGAAAAGCAGCCAAGCAGTTTGTTTTCAAAGAGATACTTCAGCCATGAAAAGCAGATAAGGCTGAAAAAAAGATGTTTTTGGAACATTATCCCTGTGTCCCATCCATAAGCCCACAACGAAACACAGGCTAATAAAACGGACACTGGCTGAGCTCACCACTGAGGACAAGATTACATGGTCTCAACGGAGAGACCAAAACAAAGCAGAGATAACTTCATTTCCTCTTTCTATCCGTGCGTTTAGAGTACTAGCATGTTCATGCTGCTCCTGAAACAAATTTTACAACCGAGCAACCACCTAAAAGACTGAAAGCCAGCGCAGTGTCAAAAAAAATTATCCGTATAACAATGTCAATAAGTGTCTGTGACCGTTTTGTACATACATTACTCACGTGCATCCAAGCTATTCGGCAAGTCAATGCATTGTAAATTCCTCCGCTCCGACATTTGCACAGTATTCCATTACAGAAGATAGTATTTACACAGTCTTCAGCACAGCACGTGGTTTTATTGGTCTGACTGACACCCTCCAGAATTACACCTAAGCAGCTGTGATTGGCCGGGACAGGAGGGCTCCTCTTACAAGCACGTGTGCGTCTGCCGGAGGAAATAAACGCAGGTCTGATAAGCAGCCAATGGGCTATTCAAGATCCCTGCATGCCTATAAATGGCAAAGATAATCAATACTTTTGGACCTTCGCTGAAGAACAGGGTCGGAGAGCAGAATCTGCCTGCACACATCTTACAAACTTTACATGCAACAATGCAAGCAAAACAAGACGTGACACAAACACCGCCACACTGAAATTCACACACGTAACTGCACAATGCACATACAAAATCCTTTAAAGGCCAGAGAACTTCTCATATCGCACTTCCTTTACCTGAACTTGCTCACGCTTTCCCAAAAACAATGGCACTCATTCAAAAGGAGAGGTGGGGCGGCTGCTAGGCTTACACAATGCCATTTCCAGACCGTCTAAAACAGACCAGCTGCTACAATAGCTTTCATAGATCTTTCCAGATCTCAGGCCCTGTTAAAACGTAAGAACATAAATCAAAGAACCACGCATCTCTCACGGTACAACCTCCAAAAACTTTCAGCTGCTCTTTCAAACAGAGGAGCCTTTGAGTTTGTAAAAGGTTTCTTAGAGCGTTTGGTACAAATCAAAAGGGATAAAGATACATGTCATGCTCAGAATTTAACTCTTATTACTGCACACTGCAAAGTATGTATTCTTCTTAATGTGTGTCAAAAACGGAATGCAAAATACGTTTGTATTATGCCATAAGCATTTCAAGAGTCACATGACCTTATGATGCATGTTTATAGTTATAATCATTTTTAATTCAAAATAAAAAAATAAAATAAAAAGTTGCAGTTGCATAGCAAATTGTTAGTCAAGAGAGATTTAACTGTGGTTGATAATAGACCCAATGCAGTCATCACACACTTAGTACAGAGAGATACATATAGCATGCAACATCCTAATGCTGTATAAAGATTCATCAGTGCAATTCTATTTATATAAATAAACACAGTGAAAATATACTGGTCTTTGCGCACTGTCTTGAAAAAGATGCTATTTGCAATCAAAATAACCACCAAAACAAACAAGTGCATAGAAATAAGCATTAAAATAAGCCTTGTCATAAAATTTAGCCCACCTAAATACACTGCAGCAGACTGAAGTTCTTCAGCAAAACTTCCCTTCCTCAGAAGCAACTGAAGTGAAGTTTTCTATTTCAAATCCAGCAAAGGGAGTCAATGCATTTTTCAATGCACTTGGCATATGCACAGCATCCACTTTTATATTTGATTTGGTTCACTTTCAAATCAAAGCACTTGGGAGTTTTTTTTCCCATAACTGAGCTGTGGATGGTTTGTGGAGCTATTGTGCAATGACTTGCCTTCTTCTCAAGTTGCCTTCCTGCACGTTCTTGACTCACAAACAAGCTTGCGATTATCTTTGCCCTCTCTGTCCACTGCTGTTGTGATTGCTGTCCTAACACATTGGTAAACATGCTTATGTTTAATAATTAATAACAATTATCTTAAATCTCGATAATAAGACTATGATGTCTAAATCAACTACAAATGTGAAAGCCAAAACATCGATTTTAAAAGCAACTTTAGATTATCATGAAAAACGTGTTTGCTCCAAAACAGACTTGCGTACCTATTCAATGTTTGCATATGATATCACAATACTTTATCTTATAGTCCAAGAACCAACCAGTTTTAACCACTCAGCAGATTGAACTTCTTTGAAAGAAGTCAACAGTATTTCAGCAAACTGACAATAAAAACAAATCAATCTGCCTCAAAGTCCTTAATGAAGACATCAACAAACTACCTATAGAGCCTCTGATTTCCCCACAGCCATGGCTCTAAATCCATATCTCAATAGATGTACACACATGCTCTGTAACTGCTTCTGTGGCACTTTGAGCGTCCATACACGATAAGGGTGTGTGCATGTGCAATCATCCTGTTGCCAAATACTACGCCGTTACTCTGACACCATACTAGGACAGTTAGGTCAGGTCAACAAGCATATCAACAACCCAACCCAAAGAATCCAGCCAGGAAAAGCAGCATAAAAATACAGCACCAATACAAATGCATTGCATTGCCTGAGACAAAACCAGGCCTTTGAACGGTCTTGGCCTGCTGAAACCTGATATGTGTCGAACACACCTTACGCAGTCGGCTTTTCAAGATAAATTTGTTGCCATTGTAACTGCTATCTGTCTTCTCTCTAACGCTCCTATTAAATCACCACTGTCATAAATGTCTGTAATGAGCAGACATGTGAACACAGCCGTATGATCTCATTAAGAAGGTGTGCCAGCTACGCTAATGGTCTTAGAAGAGTTCAACAGACTGTCTGCAATGAGTCCTTCCCTGTGGAATGTTTCGAGTTTAGCATGCACAAAAATATCCTCTAAACTCAGCTCTAATGTCAAACTTGTATTTTTATATAAACTGCCATTGAAGGTTGGGGTTAGAAACATTATTTTTTTTTTTAAAAAGTCTTAAGGCTGCATTAGTAAAAAAAAAAAAATTAATAAGATTATAATAAAATATTGTCAATTATTATATTTATTTATATTATTTAAATATATATTTGTATATTATTTAAATATATATTTGTATGTATATATATATATATATATATGTATATTTATTTATTTATTATATCATCATTACAATTTAATAAGTGTTTTCTATTTTAAAACTTCATTAAAATGTAATTTATTCTTGAATGTTCTCCATTAGTGTCATATGATCCTTCAGAAATAATTCTAATATGGCGGATTGACTGCTAAATAAAAAAAATTGTAACATACGATAACACGGATACATGCTACCATTCCTAACTAAAAATGATAAATAAATAATTCTATTTTTCTGGTTAAACTTTGAAAAGCATCTACTAAAGTATTTTTTAAGAAAGAAAAAGTGTGCCTAGGAGCATTAAATACATGACTATGAAATATGCTTGATGGTATCTTACAGAAATCATATGCTGCTGACCGTCAACCATTTAAATATAAATAAATAAAGTAAACATTTTCAATGACTAATACAATAATGTTTCTTTACATAAAACTAACCAAATGAGGGCAGCTTGTTCAATTGGATTTTGTCATTGTAAATCAGTATAAATATGGAAAGAACAGGCCAATTATTCAGTCCATTAGAAAAATCAGGCAGATCACCAGATGAACATATTAGACCCAAAACATTAAGTCAAACAAAAGGACTTGTTCGGAGGTCGACAGGAAACCTGCATGCATTAAGAATGCATTAATAATTGTGGAAAACAAAGGCTCTGGATTTCACATGCCGCCCAAATAATGCTACGTTTGTCAGACACTGCACTAATTTTTGCCACACAAATACTTCAAAGCATTTCAGCCTTGATGAAAAACACACTAAACCCCACTTCCAGAGGGGCCAATGTAATCCCAACCACATACTATACCTCAGACCTGCCTATGTTCAAGACAAAAGCTTGTCCTAACCTGCTGGGTTTTTCTTCCCCGCGAGAGGTCTGTATAAAAGCTTTCAGTGGTTTTGAGAGTGAGGTAAGGTACACCTTTCTGCTTCATACTTCCCTTTAGTATGCCACATGACTCCAGGATGAGTGGCCAAACAGGTTTTCTTAAGCTGTGTAAGCAGTCCAGTTGTCAAACTTCCCTCATACAGCCCACTGCGTTCAAACAGGTGGTCGGGCTCAATTGTGTTTTATGAAGTACTCACTTAACTAGGTATATCCTCACTGCATTATATAAGGCAGCCATCAAAAGAGAGCTGCTGTAATTCTGCACGTTTCAACATGACGCCAGTTGCTTAAATCAATACTTTTGCTTGCCAAGTAAACTTAAAATGCCTGCCAAATAAACCAACCTCTTGATTGGACTGATAAGAGGAATTGTTTAAACTACTCATTAGAAACGGTCTAAGACTACGTGCTAGATTTCTGTGGCATAACTAAAATAACTTGTCGAAACACCAAAAACTTGTGTGTAATCACTATACAATTATGGTATGCCTCTGTATCACACCAACTCATCTAAGAGTCATTTACTGGTCAGGTTGGTGTTGAACTTTCCGGGTTGTGTACTTCAAAATGTATGTTTGCTTTAAACAACTTCACACATGTTCTGCAGCTCTCCAGTTGTTCACAGAGAAATTAAATCTGTGTGAACATCTGGAATGAAATAAGAAATACAATGTGACACTGCATTGACCCATTTAGAATAAAACAACAAACAGAAAAAAAGGCAAATGGATAACAAAAGGACAGAAGAAAATTGCTGCGACCACAATCGAAACTACACCCACCACAGCATCATCATCTGACAAATAAGTAAGAGGACATTTATCACATCTTTAACGGGATGTATGGCCTGGTTTTGACATGCCACTAACAGCTGACCAGCAAAGATAAAAGCCACTCTTTGCACTCCTGATCTGCAATTACCAAAAATGCAGAGCTTCAAAATGCTCATTCCACCTCCCCCATTATGGAAAAACAAGGCTTGCGGATCAGCCTACTGTTGGTAACAACTGACTTGTTAAAAACAAGCTAGGCTTCAGATCAAAAATTTGGCTGCAAGCTTGACTTCAGGAAGGCAGACTTGCACAGGATACAAAATTAAAGATTATATTTGTATGAGATTATATTTGTATGACTACTTTTGGTATATGTTTATATATGTTTATATATGTTTCTAAGTGTCTAAGAGTAACTCTAAGCAACAAGAACTAAACAAGAAAATAAATATACTTAATCAATGGTCAAAATGGGTTAAATTATTTCTGCATCTGGTGAGTTGCTGGCATTAACATCTTTCGCAGGGGCAAAGTTCAGAAGTGTAATCAAGTAGTTAAATATTATATGTTATTTGTCGCTTTAGTGTCTCACTCACCTCAAACAACTTACTATGACTTCTCAGGTCAACTTATGCACATGTGTTTCGACTAAATTACAGCAATTTGGTAAAATTGTCTCTATAGAAGTTATAGAATCATATTTTCATAATCAGCATGCATGTGTGGGCATATCCTCATAATATGGCTTATGATGGGTCTAATTCAGCATGTTTGCCCAAATTCTCATTTGTATGTAATTTAAAAAAATCAGAAAGTCTTCTGAAATGTGACTGAATGAAAACACTATTTACATAACGTTAGGACCATTTGCTTTTTATATCTGAAGTAGCATAAAACACTCTAAAATGCAAGGCAAATTTAAAAAAAAGCTTAAATGCAAATTAATATAATAAATAACAGAGAAAACAGGAATAGGCCATAGTACCAAAAAAAAAAAGAAAAAAAAAAAAGAATAGAAGTCGACAAAAAAGTTATTAATTAGAGACCACAAGTTTAACATGAGCAATTTGCACTTGCTCATACCTTTTTTTTAAAGACGTTTTTGAAAATATTCAAATATAGATAAATAGACTACAAAAGAAAAAAATATATCCAAAAATAATAAATGTAATATTGAGGCGTCTAACCTCATTAGCACTAAAGCTAACGTTAACTGACAGAAACGCCATCACATACATCTGCGCTTTAAAGGAGACAAAAATTTGAGCACTTAAAATGGTCATATGCACTTAAATGCACTTGAATAATCAATAAATTTACAAAAATAAGTCATTTAGAGTCTATAAAAGGATGTAGGACCTCTTTTGGGGGTGTTTAAATGCTAGTTCCGCTCAGCATATGCCAAACCGAGCCAACAGGGAAAAAACAAAGAATAAATGTTACATTTTCATCACTTTGGATGCAAGTTAAAGCCACTGAAACTCAGTTAACGTCACATATTAAGGTATTTATGACTGACACGTAGGAGTAATAAGCCAAACATAAGGAAATAGAAAATTAAAAACTGACCTGAGCAAAAATAGGATAAAAGTCGAAACGGATCGCTGAAGGGGGAAGTCTTCGTCGCCTTGTGTCTTTACTGGGGTGAATTCATCTCATCTTGTCATAATTTTTAAGTCGTGTGTCCTTCAGGACTCAACGCTTCATGTCTGCGCGTGTGTGTTCAGATCAGGTTAGCGCGCGACGGGTACTGCCTCATATATGGCGAGCACGCGCATGAAGACGCGCGCGAGCGTGCACGAATCCACCCAGTACAGAAATGTGGAACACTGCTTGGGATGGGCATGTTGGTGTGTTTTTTTTTTTAATGACATAGTTTTAGTAATGTAGTAATAAACCATTAAAATGTACAAAAAAAAAATATATATATATAAGTAATTGTTGAAATAAATGTTCTGTCCAGGAGGATGATCTGCTGATTTCAAAATATATATTTATATATACAAAAAACCAAAAATAGTGAAATTTAAACGTTTATGTGTGACCCATAAAAAAATAAAATATATGTGTTTTTTTTTTTTTTTAATTGAGATTCATGCATATACAATAATATACATCTGATAGCTGAATAAATAAACTTTACATTGGTGTATGGTTTTAAGACACGACAATATTTGGTTGAGGGTGCAAAAAATCTAAATATTGAGAAAATCGCCTTTTAAACTTCCAAAGAAAGTCCTTGGCAATGCATATTTCTAATCAAAAATTAAGTTCTTATATATTTATGATAGGAAATATAAAAAAATATCTTAATGAAAGATGATCTTTACTTAATATCCTAATCATTTTTGGCATTGACCATTTTGACCTATACAATGTATTCTATGGAAATACATTCATTTTGTGGTTGTGGGTAACATTTATTTTATGTGGTTAGTTATTTGTTTGTTTATTTATTGTTTTAAGCTTCTGTTTCAATAAGTAATTAAACAATTCAAGTCTATAGCAAACTATCCTTGAATGACAAAAATCAGCAACTGCAAAAATCATTAAAGTTGTACAAATAAGGATACCATGATGAGAAATCTCACTTTCATTTTCTAATAAAACATAAGTTTAAACCATGAAATACACTTACATATGTGTATGTAATATAATATAAATGGGTTAATATAGCTTTTGTGATGTAAAATATACAAATAATCAGAATCACGAAACAAAAGCACATTCTTGAAATTTGTGCACATTAGTTATACAATGCTGGAGGTTTTATCTGTGGGTTGCAACAGGGTTCAATTCTTTGAAGAGTCATCAGGTGCTTTAGGCATAAATAGACCTCTGCATAATTGAGGTCAGGTCTATTAGATTTCTGTCAGGGCGTCTCTGACAGACTGTTTCCATGATTAAAAATGTAACACTGCCTTGACTTCAGTTTACGCTGCTGTTATTTTATTTATATTAAAAGCTTGCAATAAAAGTGTAATACACGGATCTCACAGAGGACTGTAATTACATACACACCACTCAGTGTTTACATCTGTTGTTGTTTCTTTAATCATGGGATCATTAAACCAAGTACAACCATCTTTTGGCACTGCTTACAGATCATAGAATCCTATTATATTCCGGTTCTAATTACACATTAATCACACACTGTTCTTGATCGGTCATTGTCACATTCCCTACTATGACCACCACCATTATTTTGAGTAGAATTATAAATTTAGCAGACTTTACAATGGTATTTCAAGATCATACATCTCAGATATCAATCTTACCAGGATAGTAACATGCCCACCTAGAGGTGGCAAAGCTTACTACAGCATAAAAAAACAGGATTTGCATGCAAATTTATGTCAATTTAACAATCTGTAGTAAATATAAACTCTTACTTGCACACACAGTTTCAAAAAAGATGATTACTGAAGGTAAAATGATTAACTAGATCATCAAATATCACTGTTAAAAGGCTATGGCAGTATGATTTCACTGCAGTGTCTCCACATTAACAGAGCTTAGGGTGAGATCATTGTAGATACTAAGACCTTTGATCTGGTTGAGCTCACGAATCCGATGTTTGAATTCCAAAAGGTGCGATTTGTTCACAGCCACTTTAAATTCAGTGTCAGTGCATAAGATCTTCATCTGAAATTAAAAACAAACTTAATCAGTTGCAATTGCATTGAACAGAGCATGTCGTTTTGACCAAACACGGCAGGAGACAAATGCATAACCTTGCCAAAGAGTTTTTTTGCAGTATTTTTAGTGATGCTATTTCAGGACTTCTTTTTCTGCTTTTCCACACTGACATCCAGTTATCTGATCTCTTTAAACACAACCAGGGCCTGACAGTAAATATTTAAGACATTTGTTTAATCTAAATAAAACCACTGGGATGAAAAAGAAACAAAATTGTTTGGTTCCATGCTCACCTCAAAAGGCTTTCCTGGGACAAAAGGGAAGGAGAGGCTCTGGCGCTCTTCATTGCCCCAACGCTTTCCAATCAAGCTGTTTCGTACAATCACTTGCTTTCCGTCTTCATTAAAGCGGGGGTTAATATGAAGTGCAATGTCTTCACCTCTTTTAAAATCAATTGTCATACTAATTGAAAGAGAATATATAAGAATAAACATAAAAAGCTTGTGATAACTGTAATATAAATAGTGAAACATGTCATGTCATTTCTTAATTTAACTTAATTTAATACTAGTTTTTGATCTCATTGTGAACAATTCATCAGTCACATTAATTACATGTTTGTCTTTGTAATCTTATCAAAATTGTTATGTGCATTATCATGCATAATAGACGTAACAATATTTAGGCCTAAATGTATTTAAACTGCATATAAAAGTGCCATTCAAATACCATTCAAATAATAATTTTTTGTTCTATTAAAACTAATAACAGTATCAAGTACTGATAATAATAGTTATATAAGGGTGTGTTTCCCCTAATAAAATGTGTTTTAAAAACACAATAACCACGTTCATATATTAATCATAACTGAATAGTTGAATATTGCTAGTTCCACAGCTAGCCATATTTGAATGGTATTCATACTTATTAACTCAATGAGTGTGATTGTTTTTACAAAGAAAAAATTATGCTGAATAATATGAATGGACGAAATTTAAAGTGCAATTCAATACACGATTCTTACATTTAGGCCAAAATATTAAAAAGTGTATGTACTATATCGTTGATGACAGATGGTTTCTAAATTGTTGTGTATTGTCTTGTTGTTCTTACTGTTTAGCGTTAGGTTTGACCTCTCCAACGATGGTGATGAGCATCTTGTTATAGGCACCACTTTGTAGCGGCAGGTTAAATGGCACAGTCTTTAAACAAAGTAAAAGACAACCGTATTTGACACAAGAGCGTTCGCTTGACAAGAATCAAACAATGTGGAGTTTCACCAGCCCTGGGTATTTAAACTGTATTCTACAGAACAAACACTATGATGGTCGTACAAATCCAAGCAGAGTGAAAACATCTTACTAGTGCTGCTGGAGCCTGGCCAGGAGCACCATAAGGGCCGGTTTGCGGTGCAGGTCCAGGCCACCCAGGAGCTGAAGGCTGCCCAGGCTGTCCAGGCCATGCTGGTTGGTTTGGTTGCCCTGGCCAGCCCGGTTGGTTTGGTTGCCCTGGCCAGCCCGGTTGGTTTGGTTGCGCAGGCCAGGTGGGGTTAGCAGGCTGACCAGGCCAGGTGGGGTTAGCAGGCTGACCAGGCCAGGTGGGATTGGCTGGTTGGCCGGGCCATACTGGGCCTCCTGCCTGCTCATTATTTTGCTGTGGGAAGTCAAGGGCATCTGAAAGCTGAAATAGAGCATAAGAGAAATGATTACATGATATCTGCTGTATTACATTAGATAAATGGAATCACTAAGGTGATAAAAACAGTACTTACATCCATGATATCTGAAATCCAAACAGAGAGGAGACATTGTTAATTGTGCAAAAATAAATCATTATGCAGTGGGCATACTATACCTTAGAAGATATGTTTTTTAAACACATAATTTTATTAAATGAATAAGCTATCCAAAATTGAAAATTTGCTAAAATTTCAGGCCGTCTAAGATGTAGATGAGTTTGTCTCTTCATTTGAATGATTTAGAGAAGATTCTGCATTGCATAACTTTCCAATAGACCCTCTTCAGTGAATGGGTGCCGTCAGAATGAGTCAAAAGTGCTGATAAAAACATCACAAAAATCTATAACACAATTAATGCCATGTTAAGCAAAAAGCTGTGTGGTTTTCATAAGGGAATTCATTGTTAAGATATTTTCAACTTCAAACTGATGATTCCCATCAAAATATGAGTCTTCTATCCATAACACTGCTTTCTCAATGCAATGAAAAAAGTCATCTTGTCTGAATCAAGATAGAAATGTGCACAGCACCATTTTCAAGTTAAAACAGTTAAAACAAATATTTGGGTGGCTTTTTAATGTGCAAGGACAACATGTTCACTGGAGAAAGCATTATTATGGATTTTGGACTGGCATTTTTACCAGAAACAGTTTGAAGTTAAAACCAAGTTATGGACTTATTACAAACTTATCCCCTCACAAGAAGTTGATTGATGAACCAGTGAGTCGTGTGGTGGATTGGACTCTTATTCTGACGGCACCCATACACTACAGAGGATCCACTAAATGAGAATCATGCGATTGTAAATTTCTCCAAATCTGTTCTGTTGAAAAAACAAATGCACTTATATTTTGTAGGGTATGAGGTGAACTTTTTTTGGGTGAACTATTTCTTTAATGCACAATGCACAAGGTCAATGCACATTCTACTAAAACATAGTCTCTAACATATAAAAAAGTTAATAAGGGTGAGTTTGAGTGATAAAAGTAAAGCCATTTATTGAAAACACCAATAAACTTTTATCAATGTATGTTTTAAAAAGGATATACATTTATTACTGAATCCCTGGAGCACATTACATGCTCCCATGAGAAGATGACTCACTCGTACACTAAAACCACCCACCACACCCTCTGAACTCTATGAATGGTGAGCCGGAGGGGATGCATGATGATTACAAAAGCAAACAATGTAGTATTATTAAAAACCCTGTGTGAATCCTAATAAATGCAGACTCTTCCTAACAGAGATGCATGTTAAATGAAAAAAGTTCCCTTGAAATCATCAAACCTTTATTTAACTAGGAAAGTCACATTGAGGTTAAAACCTCTTTTACAAGTGAGACCTAGTCAAGACAGGGTCCGATAGCAGGATAAAACAAATAACAAGCCACAGACAAACCTACATCCTTAGTAAACACAACAGAATTACAATAGCAAAACATTTAGGCATTACCTAAAACCCTATGTAGTATTGTACACATATACAATTAAAACAATTAAATCACGTTATTGATGAATTAAATGGAAGAAGGATTATCAAAACAACTACACTTCGCAATTACCAGCTCTTTTATTCTTTTTTTAAAATCTTTTAAAGAAATGAGTGACTGTAATTTAAGTTTAGTCTGCATATCATTCCAGGACCAGGGACCAAAATAGAATAGGCTTTGCTTTCCCGCCTCTGTTCTAATAGTCGGCACTTTAAACTGTAACCAATCTAAAGACCTAAGATTATAGATAATAATCGTGCAACAGAAAAATAATAGTTAGATAAATCATCTAATTAGTCATTGGAATAGTCGACTATTCGATAAAATAATTGCCCGAATAATCTTTTTTAAAAATAATCGCTTACAACGTTTATTATTTTGTTTCATTGCAAAATTATTAGCCTATTTCTAACAGTTCTGACTGTATTTCTATGTTCTAAAAAAACTCCTAGTTTGTGTCCATATTTATCATTCCATTTAATTAAACTCAAATAAAATGAAACATTTATTTTCTGTTTCTTTTTTTTTAATTTATATTCATAAGGGAAGCCAGTGAAACAAATAATAGAGTAGCGGGAAGCAGCGGTGAAAATAAAACTACTTATATGTTTACCTGCAGGCTTTTGTGGGCGGGAGCAGGACAAAACTTGAATACTGCGGGCGGGAGAAAATACATATTTTTTGCAGGAGCTGGACTGAAAAATCCATCTCGTCCATACATAGACCAGGACTCTTATGTACAGGACATATAAATTTAGTCCAATATATGGGACGTTCTGTGTTTGAGAGTATGTCCCCTGCTTATAGTCTGCTCTTGTTGTATGTAAACCCCTAGAATATTTTTTTCTTCTGTGTATTAGTTTTTTCTTCTATTCTTTTACAGAAAAAAACACAGTTGAGAAGAAGCATGACCTCTTTTGTAATATGCATGTTTGGACTTCTCTTCTGCAGCTCAGTCTCTGAGAGTACGCATTAGCCTCTCGCAGCTCTACGGCAGCAGTGTGGCCACTAGTCTCGTCTGT
>JAUCMT010000036.1:2263772-2289415 GCA_032357475.1 Enteromius thamalakanensis
TATCTATCTATCTATCTATCTATCTATCTATCTATCTATCTATCTATCTATCTATCTATCTATCTATCTGTGTGTCTCTCTGTCTGTGTATAAGTCTGTCTGTCTTCCAACTTATTACTATTTAATATCTACTACTTACATTCAAATTTGAATAGACATATTAGTATATTTTTAGCTCCATCCCTGTGATCATTTTTGTACATTTTTGCACATGGCCTTTTTCACCAAAGATACACTATACTGTCTACCAGATAGTGGAGCATCTGAACTAAACTATGAGAAACCGATCGGATTTCCCTGGTCTTGTTAGAAATGGATCTTTGTTCAACTTGATGCATCTGAGCTAATTTAACTCAAATTGTCTGACTTAATGTGGTATTTTGAAACAACTGATCATGCACACAAAGTCAAGTCCATGAGAGAAAGTCCAGGCTGTTCTCAGATCAGCTGCTGTGGGGAAATTCCACCAGCACATGACAGGAGTGTGTTGCTTTGGATCGTCTGTTGGGTGTTTGCGTTTCCTTCTGTGCTTGTAGGTTAGCCATGACGGGAGTCCAGACACATGCGATCTACCCTGAACATGCTGCCTGTGAGAGAGAGAAAGAGAGGGAGAGAGAGACAGAGAGAGGTCTTGGCTTGGGAGGATTTGGACCTCTCAGCCTAGAAACAGCCGGCCCAGTTTGGACTCAGACCTGGTGTTAATGTTCTTTTTTTCTCCAATACAAATCTGTTGTGTAGCAACCCCCAGATTCTCCTTTACCCACAAACCGCATGTGTTTTTAAACGCACGGCAACACACACACACACACACACACAGACATGTTGCTAATTCAGGTATTCATGCATGCTACACTAGATCAATTTACAGTTCATTCATCAGGTCCAATTAATATTTTGCATGGATATTTTTATCATCAGTATTACAGACAACCAAAGAGAATACAAAAGATATTGTTAGGTCCACTTACTTTCTTGAACATGCCATCCCAAAAGACACAAAACGTCCTAAGACGTTAATATTTGGTTAAATTTTGGTTGCGACGTCATGTGACCAAAATTCAATGCAAATTCAACACCTAATGTCAATGTTAAATTGACGTCCAATACCGCTGCCATATGACGTAAACATTTTGTTGTTTTTAGGTTGTCGACATCTCTCCGATGTTTTACATCTAAAGATGAAACCCAGGAAACAAGAAATAAGATTTCAAAACATCTTCTGTTTTGCACTGAAGAAAGTCATGCAGTTTGACATAATGACATAATGGTTAGTATTTACATTTTTTTCCCATTAAATTGGTCTTATTGACAGTGATTCATTGGTGCACATTATTCTAAAGAAAACAAAGTTTTCCTTCACTGTTTTTCATTTGAATGCAACGCCTCTGATTATGAAGCTATATTCAAATCAAATTACAATTAACCATGTAGAGTGGTTTAGTTTCAGTATGGAAAGTGGTTTAGTTTAGTTTCACTATGAATGTGAAGTTAAATGTGTTTATGAACCCTGCAACTCATGAAATTAAATGTGTCATTTATATATTGATGACAGGTTGAGTTGAAAAAATAAGATAAGAAGATGTGTGAAATACCTTTTTATGTTATACAAAGAACTCTTCAGTCTGTAATTTCACAAAATCTTCTGATGTTAAAAAAAAAGCCAGAAACCAAAACTCAGATTAGTGTAAAGAAAAATCCAAAATATACATTTAACCCTTTATAGGGCACTCATTGAAATAATAGGAAATTCATAACTTCAACCCTGGAATGTTATAGAAGTCTATAACAAGACTTTTAATCTTTTGTGACTTTATAAAAATAATTATAATTTTATGTTGTAAATCTAGGTCATTAAATTACCTCGCCAGTCTCTGGTCATATTTATAAATTGTTTATTGTATAAAATACAAATAAATACATAAAATGTGCATAAACCTTTTTTCATTTAATTTATTTATTTTTTCCCTTTGTTTTATTTTTTTTATTTTTTTATGTGCCATAGGCTCTTGTTTTCCAAAAGCTGGACTGAATAGGGCGTATGATCAAATATGATCACACAATTTTTCATGTCACAGCGTTCACTAATTTCTAGAAATGTTATGCAAACAACACCGATCTCAACATTTAACACAACTATTCAACCATATAATGCATGAGTTTCGTTAACTTAGCATTGTTCATTTCGATGCTATTTATATTTTTGTGAGAGTAGGTACGAGCGTAAACACATATTTTTCAAACTCCGGAAGCACGCTGATGTTTGAAACGCCCCGGGCAACTCCTGATTGGTCAAATGCCACGGTGTCTCTGGGTGTCGCCATCTGTGACGTAGACTGAGTCCTGCTGAGTGGCTGGAAGAAATCCATGCGCTTCCACGAGCTCACGGAAAGGCACGAGACCGCTCTAATGAATGATCGATTAAGTTAGCAAATATAGTTCCTTGCCCTATAAAGGGTTAAAGAAATAAAAGGGTAATGTTACAAGAAAACTCAAAATGCCACCTGGCTAACCCTTTTCTTCTTCTGCCCAGTCTCCAGGTGTAGGCAAGTTCGATCCTGGAGAGTCCTGCAGAGGCTCAGCTCCAACCCTAATAAAACACACCGGAACAAGCTAATCACTGTTTTCAGGATTATTAAGGCTACAGGAGGTGAGATTTTGGAGCTGGTGAAAGCTGGAGGACTGTGGTTCTCCAGGACCGTATTTATCAGTAAACAAAATGAAAAAAACTTTATATGATGATCGATTTGATGAGAAAGATCATCACAGCGGCTATCGTGATCATAAAGGAGAAAACCAGGCGTAAAAACAAACCTCAGAAAATATGAGCGTCCGTGGAGATTTTCTTTGCTCATTCTCTACACTACTACTGCTCAACATTGCTGAAATAAGTGACGATATATGTATATAAAGTTTTTTTCATTTTGTTTACTGATTAAAAGATCTAAAATAATTAATAAGAAACATTCACCATATGTCTCAAATGATCAGCACCGGGTCAGAGAAATATTTGAATAAATCAGACAGATATTTTTAAAAACATAAATGATGGCTTATCTTTAGATGCTAGTAAACACAACATCAAACATTTTGCTTAAAACGAAACATACAGTAATCTTAGGTTTTACATGCTGTTTCAAAGTAGTCTAAACTTATATTTTAGCAATGAATTATAAACAAGAACACCTGTTTGCTGTAAAGAGTTGATAAAGTTTAAAGTAGATTTATAAATGCTATTTTATTACGACACTAGTCATGTTGTTTCAGAAATAGCAGATGACAATTTCACATTTAGTCTGTTTGGGCATATTTGTTTCAAGACTAATGGTGCGTTCACACCGGACGCGAATTGCGGCTAGTAAATCTGACACTTGCCACTTGTCACTACTAGAGCAAGCTCCTGATTGGTTAACGCTGCGCGAATTTGCGCCAAAGTTCAGATTTTTCAACTTGAGCGAATCACGCGTCAAACGCGCCATTCACGCCATTCGCTCTATTCGCGCGAATAATTCGCTCAATTCGCGCCGCTTAATTCGCGCCACTTAATTCGCGCGATTCGCGCCGCAGGATGTCTATTCGCGTCTTTGCATTGACTTAACATGTAAATCACTCACGCTTGATGCTTCATTCGCGTCCGGTGTGAACGCACTTTTAGAAGTTGTATGATGTGAACCAATTTGGGTTGGGGTTCTGAGGCAGAGGTGCAGACAGGCGAGGCCTCAAGCGAGCAGAATGCAGCCCATACACTCCAGATTGCAACAGCCGCTTCGATATTCAGTGTGGGAACCCTAGAAACCCTCACTGACATCATAGGCGGGTCCGCCAGGTGGGATGCCATCCTTTTCCACTCGAGGAATATCTGGGTATCCACAAATGCCATTCCCATAAAGCTCAGAGACATAACGGTATGACAACAAGTAGAAGAGATTTGTTTGGACCAAGAAATTTTTTTTTATTGTGCAATAAAAAAAACATAATTTAACTGTAGTTAATTGTAATTGTAAAAATAGAGTTAAAGATGTTATTTATGTAATAAAATAACTAATATGTAAATATGTAAATAGAATAGAATAGAATAGAAATAGAAAATAGATAAAATGTTTTTTTAGCAATTGCCCAGTGTTTCTTTTTATAGTGGTGAGGTGAGCTCTTTTAGATAAATGCTTTCACTGCCACTTTGCAGTTTCAGACCATTATGCATGGACACATCTGTGTCAGTCCAAACCTCCTTACTGCAGACACATTTTATCTTATGAGCATCCCTTTTATCCTCCTGGGAAATCTGCAGAGATGGTCCTAACTGTCAGCAGACAGAGACGAGAAATCGAGAGTGTTTCTAGCTTGGCAATGGAATGGGTCAAACATGGCAGCCACATGACTGGCTCTGTGCCAGTCTCTTACTACAGGTATGAGAGTGTGTGTGAGTGTGTGTGTGAGAGAGAGAGAATGTTCAGAATGACATAGAGGTAAGAGTTTAATGACAATTTTTTTTATTTTTGAGTGGATTAACCCTTTAATTCAATGTCTCTTTTCAAATTAAATCATGTTGCAGATCAAAAGCAAAAGGATGCTTTTTTGATGAAGTTGGGTCACGCTAAAGAATGAACTTTTAAAAACATTTAAGATATCAATTTTAAATAATGTAATCAAATGATGTGCAATTTGCCTGTCCTGATCACCAGCCAATGAGCTGCACAATAGTGCTGTTTTTACATGATCACTGATTGCATTCCCCATAATCCTTTGCCCAGTCAATTATATCTCCTTACCTCATCAATCTCACATTATATAAGCTGCAACTCAAACACACACACACACACGATCTGGATATTGTTTACACACACGATCTGGATATTGCCTGCCTGGACCTTTGGCTGTTTTGTGTAATATTCTTTTGCATCTTCTCTGGATTATTTTTTGTGTGCTGTTGTTGCTTAATTTAACTAAAGGCTCATTTCCAGCTGGCTCTATACTACACAAGGTATGATGACTTTCACCTTGATATTTTAGCGCGGATTTATACCTAGCTAAGTTGCACTGTAGCCCTATTGGACGAGACTAGTTTCCTAAACTACTGTACAAGTGAGCTTAGATTCTTATCACCTGTCATCCGTAATATTCATGTGCCATTTTGAATGGGACTAACACCTCCATGTTTATTACAGAGGTGAGAGGGTATCACAGAGATCACACACTCTGTACAACCTGATCTCACAGAATTGCGTGAAATAACCACGAACTCTTAATGCATAATTCCGTGTAAGTAACACTTAATGACTGAAAATTGCGTGATACTACAACGTAAAAGATTACAATGTCATTCAGTGACAGGCATTAGCCGTGATCCACTCACGGATTACTGGATTCATTTAATATAAAATTTATACTTTTATTGTAGCACCTAGCTCCACCTTTACTCTCGTGAGAATCGTGAGGTCAAAGGAACTGCTTGAAAAGAGCTCAGAGACAGAATTGTGGCAAGGCACAGATCCAGTATGGACAAGGTTACAAAGGAATTTCTGCTGCACTTAAGGTTCCTAAGAGCAGAACCCTTCCTTGAGCTGGCTATCCAGCCAAACTGAGCTATCGAGGGAGAAGAGCCCTGGTGAGAGAGGTAAAGAAGAACCCAAAGATCACTGTGGCTGAGCTCCAGAGATGCAGTAGGTAGATAGGAGAAAGTTGTAGAATGTCAACCATCACCTTCCAACAAGACAAGGACCCTAAGCATACAGCTAAAATAATGAAGGAGTGGCTTAACAACAAGGTGACTGTTTTTGAATGGTCCAACCAAAGCACTGACTTAAACCCAATTGAGCATCTCTGGAGAGACTTTAAAATGGCTGCCCACCAATGTGTACCATCCAACCTGACAGAACTGGAGAAAATCTGCAGAAGGAATGGCAGGTGTGAAAACCATCTTTCTCAAAAAGATTCATGGCTGTATTAGAGCAAAATGGTGCTTCTACTAAATACAAAAATAATTTAAAAAAAAAATGCAAACGGTCTGAATACTTAGGAACATTTCAGTTTTTCTTCTTTAATAAATCTGCAAAAATGTCAATATGGGGTTCTGGGTGTACATTAATAAAAAAATAAGAACTTAAATGATTTTAGCAAATGAGGGAAAAATGTAAGGGGGTCTGAATACTTTCCGTACCCACTATATGTATCTGCTTAGAGCAGCCTCAAGATTGTCTAGTCCTTTCGTCATTTGTTTCAGAGCTTTTTTCACATTATGTTGACCATGTACAGAGCCACAAACTCAGTCTCAAGGTGTCCGAGAAAGGCATCCAGTGTATAGTATCCACCACTGATGTGAGTGGTTGGCTACCCCACAACCTTAATGCTCTCAAACCATGCAGTCTTCCTAGTGTGCTCTAGAATTTGCTCTATTTCCCAAATCCATTACAATTTTGAGCTCACTCCAGCCCTTGAATCTGCTCTAAAGCCTGCTCAAATCCTGGAGATCGTTCCAGTCCCTGAATTCAGTCTTGACCTCACTCCACTTCTTGAATCTGATCCCGAACTCACTCCAGACCATGAATCATTGTCATTCCTTTATTGCAGACATCTTTGTTGACCCTGGAACAACATTGTGATTAGCTAATCAGATTTGAAGAACCAGTTTATAGTTTTCGTGAAGTTTAGGCTTACAATCACTGTTTGTTGCTTGTACATCAGTGTCAGTCATCAATCATTTCCACTGATTTTAGGCATTACTCATGGTTAGGGTTAGGTATAAGTGTAGAGATATGGTCAAAACTAAAATTTTGGATTAAATGTTGTTCCAGGGTCAACTAAATATGTTAACCCAGGAACATGCCTAACTTAGCAAAATCAGGACGTGCGTAAACTCTGTTGGTCACTGATTTGCCAGAGAAAATCTTCATTATTGCGTCACTGAACTTGCAAAACGAGACACTACAGACCTGCTAGATTAAAAATCAGCACAGCCAGCGATGGATCGGACGCAACTTTTTTGTTTGAAGAAATGCACCTTTTTTGTTTTTGAAACAAACTCCTTTGGCTTGCTGTTAAAAACATCCACATGCCAAGAATGAAGAACGCCATTCCCTCGATATGCTTCATTCTTGTGTGTTTGTTTGTGGCGCGATTCCGATGATGTCACGGCAGTAGAGGCGGTGCAACTATAATGACACGTGAATAATCCCGCCCACTCTAAAGCAGTATTAAACTGCAGTGGAAGCGCAAACAGAGCCAAACTGAGCCGTGCCGCAACGAGCCATGCCGAGTCAAGTTGTACCATGGCTCGGTTTGCGCTTCCACTCCAGAGAGGGAGTAGATGGCTCTAGCCCCTGACCAGAGTCAAAAGATGGCTCCTTATCCAGAGTTGCACCCTGAGAATGTTCCAGTTCCTGAATTTAGCCCAAATCTTTTCTTGACTTTAGAATAGAGGGGTCTTTTGTTCCCTAACTTACTGTTCCCTCACCTGTTGCAGAACTTCCATAGGTGGCAGTGTTCGCTTTAGGCCCTCTCAAGGCGTGGGTGAACTCTTCGTTTGTCCTGACATGGTCATGGAGACCATCTGTGAATCCTCTGTCATACCCATCTCAGCCATAGAAGCTGTTAATGTCTAACTACGTTTGGCTAAAATAAAGCCTGCATTGAAACCATCACCCTGTTTGTCATGCCCTGTGTCGTTCATCATTACTACTTTGCTGTAAAAATGCAAATAAAAGCATTGCCATATTTGTTTTGAATCACAAATAATTTTTATTTACACACCCTTTCAGCCTCTTCATATTGGGTGAATTAAAAAAAATATTTATAAATATAAAACATTTAATTTATAAAAATAGGAAGCCTTTTTTAAAAAAGATAAAAATTCAATAATTTGAAAAAAAATATGTACATATAAATGTGTGTGTATATATAGATATATTTGCAACAGCAAACTTTCTTCAGTGTTCACGCTGTGCCAATTTATAGTGAATTGGCAGATCACTTCAGACTGCTATTTTCTTCCTACACCCTTATTCATGTACTCTTACACTTCTAGTATCTCAGTTCAACACTGCCCTCTGTAGGACTACATATATCAATACATGGATCGATTTTTTAAAGTTTTAACAATAATTTAGCGATTTTACAAAAACTAGCCTTTTGGTTGCAGTTAGGTCACGTTGTAGCACACACTTTTAAGGTTTTAAAAACAGGAAAGTCAACTTTGCCACTTAACTTACACAACCGTTTACTTTTCTCACCTAAATACCACTTTAAGTAATGAATTACCTCTAATAACTAATAGTTAACAGTTCAGTTTAATTTTAGGACATTTATAACCTAATTAACTATAATTTCCACTCTACCTTGTAATTCGAACCGTCTATAAATCCTTCTAACAGGTTGGTTTCTAAAGCTAAACGTATGCTTACATTTATTTTTATTTTTTTACTGTGACCTTGTGTCTGTACATTTTGTCATCAGCTGGATCTGCAAGTACTGTGCATAAAAAGCCCAGAATCTCTAACCATGGGTTAACTCTGTGCACTTTTGTTCATGTTCCTAAAACAAACTGCAATAAATGATGGATCCACTTGGTGACAACACTACATTAAATACATTTAATGTCTTTCAGCTTTTAGGAATTATTCTACAAGTCCACAATAAGAGATGATGATCAGTGACTGTAATAACAATGGTTGGTAAATCCCAAAATATAGCATAGAAAAAACTAAAACACAAACATATTTTAGGCTTTTTTTCTGATAATCAATTATTTCGTTCAAATTAATTAATTGCAATTTCTGATTATGATGGTTACCTTAATTAGTTGTACTTAATTTATTTGTAATATATTTAATAATTTTTCCTTCTATTAGTGATCTAGGCATAATTTTCTACCTTAGTAGTTGAGTTAAACAACTTTCTTAGTATTCCAGTCTATTCATTGTAAACAATATAACAAATGAATTAAATATAAAAGAATGACTGTTCTGAGTCTATAGTGTATAGGTTTGCTAGAGCTGAGGTCCAGGTGTATCTCAGAAAAATTTCAAGTAGCCTATCTCAAAATACTAGCATATTTCCTACAATCAAACAAAATCAAAACACAAGTTGATCTCAAGTTCTTTAAAGTGTGTGCATGTATGCTTGTTCTGGGCTCCTTCACTCACAGCATCAGCGAGGAGTGGCATGCAAGCGACCAGCCTACGGTTCTGCTGAGGCACTATTGAGCCTTCAGCTTGTTTGTATTGTCTTGTCTCTATTGTTGGATTAGCTGTTTCTTCTAGTTCTTTCTCTTGAAAATATCCAATATATTATATAGGGGGGTCAGGTCAGGCATGTTGACTGGCCTATCAAACACATGTCATGGTCAGCGAAGAACTTGGAAGTGGTTTTGGCACTGTGGGCAAATGCTATTTGTCAGCAGAATGAAGCATAAAGTGCTCCAAAATCTCCAGGCAGACAGCTGCATTGACTTTGCACTTGATAAAATACAATGGGCCAAAATCAGCAGATGTCACAGCACCCTAGATCATCATTGACTTGGGAAACTTTACACTGTAATTCGAGCAGATTTCCAAATGAAAAATCAAATTTTTTATCTAAAAATAGAAAAATGGACCAATAAGCGACAGTCCAGTTATTTTTCAATGCTTCTGACATTGTTTCTGTTTCAAAAGTGGCATGGTAGCCCCTTTCCTGATCACTTCTGGGAGTGGTGACTCTAGTTTGAATTGAAATGTTCTTTCTCCAGTTCAGAGAACCACTTATCTAGGCATGGTGAGGGACTCGACCACAATGCAGGCTCGTATGACACCTGCTCAAATTGATTTAATCCTCACTGCAGTCGAAAGAGAAAAAGAATTGCTGGGCCTTATGGCAGCAGCATCCAACATCACACCTATTGGCCTGCTGTACACGAGACTCCTACAGTGGTGGCTCAGGAACATATCCCTTAGGGGAAATCCCCATCGCATGATAAAAGTGTCACGCCGAGCTGTACGTGCCTTAGATATGTGGAGGAAACCTTTATTCCTAAATCAGGGCCCAGCGCTGGGAGATCCAGGTTGCCATCTCATGTGGTACATAAACTGCCTGGAAATGCTGGCCGTGTTTCAAGCACTCAAACACTTCTTTACAGATGTAAAAGATCAACACGTGTTAGTGCACACCGACAACAACTCTGTTGTCTCTTACATCAACCACCAAGGAGGTCTGCGGTCACACCCCTTGTACAAGCTGGCACACCAGATTCTTGTGTGGGCCCGGGACAGATCCCTCTCACTGAGAGACATCTACATTTCCAGGCATCTAAATGTAGCAGCAGACATCTTGTCGAGACAGGGGCCAAGGCCATGGGAACGGATGCTCCACACCAAGGTAGACCTTTTCGCGATGAAAGAGGAAGCGCAATGTTCCCCTCTGGTGCTCTGTTGTTCATCCAGCTCCACTGGGGCTGGATGCCATGGTACAGACGTGGCCAAGGCTTCTTCTGTACACTTTTCCCCCGATTTCTCTGCTCCCAGAAGTTTTGGCGAGAATGCACCGGGACCTGGTCAGTCTACTGCTTGTAGCGCCGTTCTGGCAGGGCCGAGTATGGTTCTCGGACCTGATGGACCTCCTGGACGGCCCTCCATGGGAAATTCCAATCAGGAGGGATCTCCCCTCACAAGCGGTATAGTCCGCCCTCATCCAGAGCTGTGGAAACTGAGAGTGTGGCCTCTGAGGGGCACAACTCATAGCCACAGGTGTCTCAACCGAGGTTATTGAGACCCTTCTCCAATCCAGAGCTCCATCTACGAGAAAGCTGTATGGCCTAAAATGGAAGTTGTTCATGGTCACGTGGTGTAGAGAACGCCAGCAAGATCCAGTTAACTGCCCAGCCGGTACAGTGCCAGAATTTTTGCAAGCCAGATTCTCTACTGGGGTCACTCACTCTACCCTGAAGGTTTACGTGGCGGCTATATCAGCCTACCACTCCTCTCTCGGTGGACATAAAGTTGGTAAAGAATCCCTAGTCATACTCTTCCACAGAGCGCTGAGGTTGAGGCCACCAGTATGTTCCCGGTTGCCCACCTGTTGGCTGTTGACAATCAAGACCACACTATTGATAGCATTGTGTTCTTTAAGGAGAGTAGGTGACCTTCAGGCCCTCTCACCCTTCTCATCACGACTTTGCACCTGGCATGGCCAAAGCCTTCCTGTACCCGCGGACGGGTAACAGTCCTAAGGTACCTACGGTCACACCACAGCCAGTTGTACTACAGGCCTTTAACCCTCCTCCCTTTTGGGAACCTTGTCAGCAGAAGATAAACTGTATGCATACGTCCACAGAGCTGCCCTGAGGAGAAAGTCCGAGCAGTTGCTCGTATGCTTCAGTCCCCCCAAGAAAGGGTGCCCAGCGACCAAGTAGACCTTAAGCCATTGGATAGTGGATGCCATCAATATGTCTTACGAGTCCTCTGGTCTAGGAGTCAGAGCGCACTCAACACGCGGTGTGGCAGCCTCAAAGGCCCTGCTACCAGGGGTCTCCATGGCCGATATCTGTGATGCTGCTGGGTGGTCCACCCCCCCCAAATTCTATGGACTTGACCTACTAGCCACTCCCAGCTCTTCTGTTCTCTCGTCTTAGCTGTGCACAAACACACACTAGACAGGGATTTGAAAATCTGGGGGCGTGGACATCTCGTTCCCATAGCGTCTCGTCGAATAGATAGGTTCAATCACTTCCCTTTAAGGAGTTTCTTTCCTTCTCCTTCACAGGTCCATAAATAGAGTCCTCCAGGAGAAACGAGTCTGTACTAGTCCATACAGTATAAGCAAGCAGCGTACGAGCAAACAGACACCGATGTGACTTCGATACCAGCCGGTGACTGAGTAAAACAGGTGAGTATTTATACTGTGGTGGCTAATGGTGCACAGGTGATGGTATTCAGTAATCAGGTGAGAGTTCATGGGCGTTGGAACAGGGTGGATGGTGTGACAACATGTTGGCCGCAAATATTGTAACCCAATTATTGCTATGTCCTTTTCCCAAGATTGCAGCTCTGAGTTGTCTCCTGTAATGCCTGAAGAGTTTGGAGAACACCTAATAAGAGAAAAGAGACCATTTCTTGATCCAGAGCCACTCCAGACCCTTTAGATTACCAACTCCATGTTGTCTCCTCTTTAGTTTACCTCACTCAGTGTTCATGTCAGAGGACTGGACCAGACAAGGCAAAAACTTCATTTTGCGCTCAGTGACTAATTCTTGTGTGTATTTTGATGTTTGTTTTGGATTATTGTCCAAATTTAAGACCCAAACATGGCCCATTATGAGATTTCTAACAGAGTCAGTGAATTATTGATTTTTATCTGTTGGTATTTGATAGAATCCATGATGGCATTTGTCTAAACAAGATGTCCAGGACCTCCAGCTGTAATATAGACCCACAACATCAAAAACACAGCAGAGTTCTTCGTTTTACACATGGGGTTCTTTTTATCCCAAACCCATCTTTAGTGATTGCTGCTAAAAATAATTTTTAATCTGATTATTGAAGCCAGTCCCATTGGTAGTTCCAGTCCTGTCTGACAACTGAACATGCTGGAGATTGTTTTTGGATGAGCAAGGAGAATTTTTCTTAAAACCTCCCAAACAACAGGGTTTCTGACACTGAGACTCATTTTCTGCAATTCTCCAGCTGTGGTTCTTGAAGAGTCTTGTGCCACTCAAACTCTACTCCTCGTCATGTATTAGGGTGATATAGACTTACATTTTCTCCCTGGCAGTTTCCTTACATTGTACTGTATGTTGATTGGAAATTCTTAATTATTTCTCTCATAGTGGAAATGGTCATTTTCACTGCTTTAGCTCTTTTCTTAAAGCTACTTCAGTAATTCGTGAAGCTTAATTATCTTTTGCAGCATATAAGAAATATATTCTTATATATTTTCTCATTGTGTTGATGATTAAGGGATTTAGGGCATAGTTTTCCCTTCTATTTAAATTTCAAGCCAGGGCTGGATATTTTGATGTTCATAATCACCCTTGAGTTCTCAAAATTGTGAATATGAATGGGAATATACTTCAGAGATATTTTACTCATAAAATTCATTTAAATTGTTTTAATTCAATGATAGGTTAGAATTTTGTACATTTTTTGAGGTTTAAGAAAACTTATCTTCGCTCATCCAAAAAACAATCTCCAGCATGTTCAACTGTCAGACATGGCTTCTATGATCAGAAATCTTATAATGGGCCATAGTTGGGTCTTCCATTGGTACAATAATCCAAAACAAACATCAAAATAAACACAAGAATTAGTCACTGAGCACAAAATGAAGCTTTTGCCATGTCTGTCCCAGTCCTCTGACCGGAACCCTGAGTGAGGTGAACTAAATAGGAGAACCAACATGGAGCTGGTAATCTAAAGGGTCTGAAGAGATTCTGGGTGAAGGAATGGTCTCTTTTCTCTTATCAGGTGTTCAACAAACTCTTCAGGCGTTACAGGAGAAAACTCTGAGCTGAAAAGGACATAGCAATAATTGGGTGCCATTAATTGTGGCAAACATGTATTGGAGAAAAACATGTATTTCTCCCCATTTTCAATTGTTTTACTTCAATGGTAGGTTGGAATTTTGCACATTTTTACTTAATGAAAGATCAAAATGATTAACAATGCAAAATTATTTTCACAGCCACCTTTACTCAGATTTACCAGGGGTGCCAATATTAGTGGAGGACACTGTATATATAGTGCATATTTTAGAAATATGTCCATGCATATTAATTTAAAGATTTATATTCTTATATTTTATATCAAATATAAATATATTGAATTTATAAACATATATTTTTCTTGAATAATACATGCATGTGTTTATAATAATATATACGTGATAAATAAAGGCTACATAGTAAACGCACACGTTTTATGTAAACAAAAACTTTTATTTTGGATGTGATTAACCACAATTAATTGTTTTACATCACTACACACATACACACACACACACACACACACACACGCACACACACACACTTTTTTCTTGTGTGTGAATTTGTGTTGTGATATTTATCATTTTTCTTGCCATAATATGTACTGCACATAATTTAAAATATAAATAAGAATAATTTATAATCAAATGTCACACACATACACATATATACAGTATATATATATATATATATGTGTGTGTGTGTGTTCTCAAAGCTAAGCAGTTTTTTTCTACTAAGCATTTACTGAAAAAATAATATTGTCTGAAATTGTTTGTGGCAATGTTATTTGAGAGCACTGGGTCTTGACTATACAGTTTTGTCTCCTTGAAATCAAAGAGCCTCAAGAACATTTGTCAGATATGATATTAATGATGGATGACGGACATTTAATATCTCTGTCCAATGCACTTCTTGTTGTGACAGATGGCACAGTTGTCATGGGGATGAAACAACAGAAAGAAACCGATGCTCAAATGTTGTGCCAGAAACGCTGATGTGATATTTTAGTTATGTTTGACTCAAAGTTTGTGGTTTGTTTGATCAAAGTCAGACGGTTGTTTTATGTTGAAAGAATGGAAGAATTTGGTCATTACCTAACTACCAAAACAAGAAGAGAAAGTGGGTTGCAAGAAAAAAGAACTAAGCCCTTAGGACATGAAAATGTGGTAGGACAAGAGAAGAGGTGAGACAACATTGATAGGGGCATTAAACGGCTGAAGAACAGATGCATGCAGTTATGTCAACATATTCATCACTGATTAATATCATTGCCATAACAAGAACAAGCGGTCCTGACCACCAGACAGTTCAAAGCATTAAACCACTCTACTTGATGTCAGCGGTAATTCATTATATGCTTTGTTTTAAATAATAATATGATAATAATAAAAATAATAGCAAATCATATGTAATATCTGTTTTACATTTTGCACGCAGCATCCTGTTACCACATCATTTCCCCATTACAAAAGACAGGGTCTTCAAGCTGTCACTTTGCTGCAGTATTTTATGTATACTGTATATATATATATATATATATATATATATATATATTTATATTATAATACATAATAATTTTTTTTGTTCGTATTTAAGGGATGTTGGAGACATCAATTAATAAATGACTAGTACTACTTTTAAAATGTATTTTTATTTTGTTATATTTGTAATTTTTACAATTTTTTATGAACTAAAATTAATTTGATAAAATACATAATATATAATTTTATACAAAATATTAATAAAATATTACATATTTTATTTTAAATATCAAAATGTAATCTTCCTATGTAAAATTAAATTTAATAAACAATAAACAGAATTCATATAAACAAAATAACTAAAAATTAAAAAATTAAAAGGCTTATTTATTTGACACATATGATGACGGCAAGGCACCTTGTTAGAAAATGGATCCCAATACCAGAATTTCTATCTTCCTTGACCTGAAAACATGTGATGAAAGCATTGAGAGCATGTCAAGCCAGCACATGAACTTTACGATAGCAATCAGATGTGGACTGAGATACGTCTCCATGCAATAAGAGACTTTAAAATGAAAAAGAGCAGGAATGTGTGTGGAAGGATTCCTTTAAAAGCCTGGTGGCATGACCACTAAAATCCCTTGACCCGCAAATATATCAGCAGATCGCAGTGACCTTGCTCATGTTTAATCTATAACCCCAATGTGAATGACACTTTTTAAGTAATCAGAAAATAAAATAAGGGCTTTCCTTGTCTGGGTCAAGTTGTGGGATAACCAGACCTGATTCTGTGTGACCTGATATCAAGACCCTTATCAGAGCTCTGTATCATGAGAGAGCTCAACCCTGTTATCATAAGCTCTGTTTGAAATCACAAACAAACTGCAGGAGGAGGCCAAAGACAACACAGAGAGGCAAGATGAAACAAGGAATCTCCCAGAGATAAAAAAAAACAACTGCAGGCGGGCCGATGTCCTCCAGGGGTCAGGGCCAAAGTTCAAAACCCTATGTGTATGTTAGGATCCAGGAAAGAGAAATCACAAAGGAAGCCATTGATAACATATGCAACGGATTCACAGAAAATTCCTTCTAAAAATCCAAAAATGAAAAAAAAAAACAATCATCAAAATTCAAGAAAGGACAATTAAATCTATTATTTTCATTTATTTAGTATCATAAAGTTCAATTAATTAATTTAATATATAAAAATAAATTGAAACAAGAAAAATAGAATAAAGCATAAAAAATACATAATTAAATAATAATGGAAATCAGAAATTGTCTCCAACATCCCTAAAACAGAAAATTGTTTTAAAGGTGTTTAAAAAATTCTTAAAAGTGTGGACAATTTAATTTATTTGAAAATGTTATTTAAATTCTTTTTTTAAATAAATTTAAATGTCACTAATTTTAATAGAAAAATCAAGAGTAAAGCATAAACATAACAAAAATGTAAGATGTAGTAGTAAATAATTGCTAAATTTATTAATTATCTCCAGCATCTCTCAAACTGTAAATTTAAGAAGGAACAATTTAATTTGAGTTCCCTACTAAAAAGAATAGAAATAAGTAAATAAAATCTAAATTATATATAATTAAATAAAATAATAAATACATAACATTTAAAGAAAAAGCTATTTTAACAAAAGAGTGCTATTTCATTATCTTATTTTATTTATTTATTTTTATTTTCGAAGTTCATTCTTAGCAATCATCATGAGTAAATTAATAAATAAAAGTAATAGTTAAAATAGTCAATTACAACATCCCCCAATAGGAAGAATTCAAGAAAGAAAAATTTCAAAGACCATCAAAATAGCTAAATAATGTTAATTAATTATTTAAAGCATGTATAATGAATGATTAATCTCCATCATGAAATTTTCTTAACATATAAGGAATATTCACTAACCTTTGACCTTTTTTCCAGTGCAACAACTTTACACAAAAGCAGGAGGTGAGCTGTATTGAATATAAATCAATCATTCATATTGTCCTTTAACGTAAGGATCAAAGGTCAAGCTTCTCGTCTCAGGCGTTTGAAATACTCGAGCATTTATTGCACCTTTATTTATGGCGAGGGGAGACCGGCGAGCAGAATGCTGAGTTTGTAGTACAGATTGTTATGCTTGTGCAACCTGAGATTGCACACACAGATCCTCGTGTGGGAAAGGTCAGCATGCTGTGTGCGCGTGAGAGTCTCTGAGAAAGTGTGATGTCTTTGCTATTCCTCCTTGAAATATCATCTCTTCCCCCACTGCTGCAGTCATTTGTCACCCTGGCACACTGTCCTGATGTCCTGATCATATTTATGTGCTGGCCGGCAGCCACTGACCGACCGAGAGAACATATGACCTTCTGCACACATACTGTATATACCTCCTGCTTCCCTTCAGCTCTGTGCCTCACCGTTACATCCTTTCTCAGTAGTGCTTGCTAAGTCAAGCGTCCATCACTATTACTTTTGTTAATGCTTGGGAATAAGGATATAAACAAATCCTTAACTAATATATATTATACACTGTAAAAATGACTGTTATTTTAACGGTAAAAAACTGTGAAAATGCTACAGTAAAAACCTGTTAAACGGTTAATGGTAAGTTCCTGGTAAGTAAAGTGTAAACTGACATTTCCAGAATTCCCTGCATTACATTTTCAATTTAGATTGAATTTGATGTTTTTTCTTTTAAATAACTTTATTTCTTCTATGCTTGTTCTTGTCAGTTTTGTTTATTAGGGTTGTATGTTACATGTACTGTTTTTAAATGAATGTTTATTGCATATTTCAGCTTACTGAATCTCATCATGATGGTGTTTAGTGTTCATAATTAAAAGCTGCTTGTGATGGGTTTTGGTTCATCGTGTGACTTTCTTACCACCAGCTGCATTTGGTGCTTATCAGTGTATTTCAAAGGTACAAAGCAGATGTCAATACTCCTGTAGACTGGTATATTAACAACATTTTAGTTAATTAAAATATTTTATATTATATATTATATTTAACTGTAAATTTAAGTTAAAACCGTAAAACCTAAAGTGTTGTTATACTTTATTTTTTACGTTCGAGTTCCGGAAACCACAGCTGCTGATTTATCTTTTACAGTGTACTTCGTCTTGCTATGAAAACTAATAATGTTAACACTTTATTTACTTCACTTGTACATACATGGTAAATATCTTGTACCTCCTCCAGACAAATGAGTAGTAACATAGGGTACTTATCTAAAGTACATGGACATGGTAACAAATAAGAAAGTTATTTAATGTAAATACATGGAAATTCGTCATGTAATTGAATAAATAATAAAGTCTAAATCAAGACCAAAACATATATTGAATGTATTTAGAAATTTATCACCACTGTCATTCAATTATTAATTCATTTGCATTTGATCAGCTCTATTTCTTACATTGCTTGATATTTGTAAATCAACATAAATAAAGTTCAAATGTATGTCTTTAAATGCAGTGGAATTCTTCCTGAATTGAATTCCACTTCCTGTAATTCCAATTCAATTCCATTTCCTTCTTTGAATTGGAATTGTTGAGTTCATTCCTGAATTGACCCCAACCCTGATGCCCTTACAGTATCATATATGGTAACTAATTAACTAATTAACTAACTTAATTAACTAACCACTACTTGATAGTGACTGTTCTTACCCACACTTGTCTGTATGTACAGACTATATATGTATAACTGTTAAGTACAGCCTTGTTTCTTATTTGTTATCATGTACATGCACTTCAGTTTCACCTTGTTTTACCACTTGTTTGCCTGAACCAGGGAAGTACACATGCTGTATAATAAATTGATACCTATATTATACCTCTGAATGGTGTGCTATTACATTTCTAAACAATCAGATGCATGATTTTCACCTTATGGATGTCAAAACAGAAGAAAACATCCCACAGGTTTGGAGAAGCTGAGCCGTATCAAGAGACTAGAATATCATACTTCATATCTATCATCAAGCTGACTAGTAAGCACCTAGCAACCACCCAGAACACACTAGCACGAGCCAAGCAACCACCCACCCAGCAACAGCAATATTTGTTCTGATGCTGTCTGAAAGTTATAGACATTACACCTAATAATGCTGCAAAAACATTACAGTATACTGTAAGTTATGCTAGGTACAAAATAATGTTAGTGGAACATCATTATGAAGTTTGTAGTTTGAGGTGTGAATTTACTCTAGTGCATGATTAATAAACGTATATTTTGATGTTTGCTCTGGCGTAACCTGATTTCACCAAGTGTGACATGTTCATGTGGTTTTTTTAAGGCTTACAATCAGTGTATGGTGCTTGTACATCAGTGTCATTCATCTATCATTTCGTCTGAAAATATGTTGACCTAGGTACACATCTAACTCAGCAAATATAAGTAACTCACTTCTGTTTAACTCATAGAAGCAAGCTAAAATGGCATGTTTGAATGAGCAACATCTTATAATCTAACATTTGCTTTTCTTCGGTTCGATTTAGGATAGTGTTTAGTTACGCAACATTTTATTTCCAAAATACAATGATGCATACTGCAACCAATCTAATTAAAGATTGCTAGATTCACGTACATCTGCTTCAGATAAAACTGAATGTGCTTTTAGCACCACACACTTTAAAAGTATTGCAAAACGTCCAAAAAGCAAAATATTGTCATATTGCAAAAATGTTATTGCAGGCACACTTTTTCAAATAACCCAGAGTTGTATTTTTTAATAGTTATCTTTCATCATGTTCGAGTAAAGTGAATAGTGTAGCATTTAGAAATTAGCATTTTAAACATATTCAGCATAATACATTAAAATATTACAAATAAATTTTCCTGAAAACATTAAGAAAACACTCTCAGAAATGTTCCAAGTCTAGTGCACTCTGAAATCTGAACTCTAAACATTCTCACAATCATAATGGAATGTTCAGAAAACGTTTTAAGATTCTAAATTGTTTAGCAGAACTCTAACACTTCCTGATAAGCTGCTAACATCAGTAGGTTAACTGTGGCTCTGGTTAACACTCATACAGGGGACAAGTATAAATGGTTTACACATATCAAGAATATCAAATGCAGAGGAATGAGAATAATTCATTATTAAACAATGTGCAACAGAACAACAGCTGCTCCTCTCATAATCAAGCACAAAAACCTTTTTGTGAGCACATACAGTATATCTATGGTTTATGCCAGAGCACCCAGAGCTTTTGACATATATACTGGTGTGGCAATAATGAAAAGAGCTTTCTTTTAAGAAGATCAATCAATAAACTGATACGTTCCAGAAAATACTGTTGTTTACAGCTGTTTGGAGGAGAGCTATAAAGAGGAGTAAATGAAAAAGGCTTTGGCTTGATTTATGAACTTAGAGGGGCTTATAAAACATACCTTTACAGTGATTGCAGTCGAGGCACATGAGCAAGGACACATGTCATGCTGTTATTTCTCTGGAGCAGACGTCCTTCAGCACTGATCACACAATCACTGCTGCATGACATGTGACATATGAAGGACACTACATTCTATAAATGAAGATTTTGCACTTGATGAATAGAGCTTTTTATGTAAATTTTTGGCTATCTGTTGCTTTAATTTATAGGAAAAAAAGGAATGCCAGTTTGAAACTTCATTTCACGATGTAATGTACTTTGAGCTGAATTGAGAGTGAAACGGAAACAGACAGACAGAGACAGATTGAAAATAGAGCAGGTTCAGATTGCAGTTCTTATCTTCCTCAAGAGGAATTTAAAGACCTACCTCAGATAAACTCTCAGAGATGGCTGCACTGCATCCTGGAGTCCGGCTCATCCGCTCCAGCATTTCGACCAGAACGTGACATGTGGCATCTGACAAAGATATCAAGTAACATAAATAACAATGTAAAACTACGTTTTCCAAGTCTCAAAAGAAACAGAGAAGAGTTTACCAGGATGTCAAAGTGGTTAAGAGCCAATGGATTTCATAGATTATTCAACACCACTGAGTAACCAGGATGGCCAAGTGGTTAAGGCATTGGACTTAAGATTCCATGGATGCATGTCCTCGTGGGTTTAAACCCCACTCCTGGTAGCATGTTATGGTTTGTCTTACGTAGCCAGACCTATGTAATGACAGCAGAAGGTCTGCTTTGAATGGCCAGGGATTGCTGGATGGGCCAAATAGCATCACTAAAGTCAACTAGAATGGCAGAGTGGTTAAGACATTGAAATTACCAATAAACGACTGCTCTCATTGGTTAGAACCCCACTTCTGGTAAAATGTTGTCACATTTAAATAGGTGCTACCAAAAAACTAGATTCTCAAAGTGGTTGTGAAATACATGCATTAGAAAAAAGGGCGTTTTAGAACGTGATTAAAATTAGAGCACAGAAACATGCCAGCAGAATATGCTGCAATAAATTAGCAGGCGTTAAGCATGTATACATAGTGACCAAGATGGCTAAGGGTGTACTCACACTAGGCAGTTTGACTAACCGGGTGCGGTTCGTTTAGCCGTCCCTGGCCCGCTTGGGAGAGGTGTGCCAGAGCATGTAGTGTGAGCGCTAGCAGTGCTGGAGCACGGAACAGGATGTGTGACGTCCTGTTTTTGCGACGCTCCAAAATCAACAAAAGCGATAGACCTGTTTAACAATAGGCTGTGAGCCTGGACCACCGCAGACCAAACGACTCAAAATTAATATCCTCCATTGCGTTCAGCGAGAGCAGCACTCATACTGTTTTGCCAGAAACCGTCGGAGCATAATGACGTAAGCGTGCTCCGGCACGAATGCTGAAACCCTATGTGAGTGCGGGGAGGAGGGGTCAATCATACTCTGTCCCGGTTCATGGCAACCATGCCTATTGTGAGTACACCCTAAGTGGCAAAGGTGTTGCTCTTAAAGGTCCAATAAACAAATGTGGTTTGACCTGTAGTCCTGGTAGGAAACAGTGAATTTTAAATTTAGTATAGAATAATACATTAATATAGTATAACATGCTTTTGTTGTGAGTAGTACAATCACATGTTGAACTGTGCTATGTGGTTATAACAAGATTGATATAGAAACTGTATATCTGTATGATTGTTAGCCTTTTAGCAGCACAAATCATCCAACCCAATCAACCAAATCCATTGCTAATATTACTGATGTAATTAATTACAGCTCTTTCACTTTCCTGTTCAGTTTTAGCACCCCATTCGTCCAGCAGTGAGACGGAGGTGTTTACTGTCTGTTCCAGGTGTTGTTACGAGGGCCAGGCCGGGCCAGGCCTGGTTAGAGCGAGGGGCCACCCTGGATAGCATAAACAAACAGACCCCAGAGAGCCCGCTGTTTTGATAATGTCCATGATTAGCTCAGGTGCTGGGTTATGACCCTGCCAGACCTACAGTCCTGGCGGGGGCTGCGTGTGTTTTCCTTTTTTTCCGACAAGGAAAAGATGCAGCTGCTTTTGCTAGGCCGGATCCCCTGACACAGAACAATTTAAACAGACTGAATGGAAATGAAAATTTTAGTTTTGTAGCATTTAGTTCAAGTGACATATGCCAATATACACCTAAAAATGCACAAAATATAGTTAATTAATAATAATTTTATACAAAGCTATAAAGTGTGTAACAATCTCAAAACTTTTGATGGTTTTAAAAAATTGAATACGTCCTGCCTCAACTTCCCCTTTTATAATAAACAATGGTTTTGATATGTGGATATTCCACATTATTCACTTTTTAAAGTCATTAATAAAAAACAATCAGTACCATAAACTTAACGCCTAACAATTTAAATGTCTCCCTAATTTACACACCTGATTTAGACCATCAGCTCATTGAGAAATAGCTTCATGAACTCAAACGAGTGTGTCAGATAAGGAAGACATGCAAAATGTGCAGAGCAGTGGATCCCGAGTAACAGAGTCGAAATCTATCTAGATTTATAGAGCTATAGCAGTAACTCTACAAAGATTTGACAGTAGAATTGACAGTAGATTTGACATTGGCATTGTTTCTGCATTGACATTTACATCGTTTTCGCTTTCATCGAGGAATCGCTCTGCTGCTGTCCGAAATCGGCGTGAGCGTGGCTTGCGGAGTGCCGAGAGCGAAGCGGGTGAAGCAGCCTGACGTTCGCCTCCTTCATGGATAAATCATTACCGCACTCAAACTCTTCTTACTAAGGAAAGTTATACTTCTTATCTTAACCATTATTCTTTGTTGTGAAAGCGATAAGAAACAGTGTCGAGCGCTTACAGTTTTCCATCTCGCTTCCAGCTCAAGCTGACGCGGGAGCATTTTCCACCTCGCACTCAATGTAAAGTTAAGGCTCCTCGTCTGCTCGGTGTGGTTTTAGCTTCGCACTCAACCTCAATCAGCTGTTTTCCTGTTTCAGTGGATTATTCTGTGACCATCACTAAAGACCAACAATGCATTCCATGTACCTTCTGCTTCGCATTGTTCTCCTATTAATGACTTTTAATATTATCACATTTTATACCGTTCCAATTGACAAAGTCTCTGACGATATAAATGGATTCCATCCTGAACTCTCTTATTTTGCACTTATGCATTTTTCGTGCACTACATCTTATCAGGCAGTTAACAAATATAATTTATTTCCTGCTAATATATATTTCTGTGTTTCTAGTAAAGCAGTCATGGAAATATTTGATGTTTTAATATCAAGTGGTCAATCACATAATTATGATGTTCACAGCTCCAAAGTTGTTAGATTAAAATATCGTCTTTTAATAATTTTACTTCTTTTAATGTCAGGTAATATTAAGCCAAATCCTGGACCTACACCCCCATGTATTCATTTATCTACCCCATTTGATTTTAAAGAACGAAATGGTCTTGGCTTCCTCCACATGAATGTTAGAAGTCTTGTGCCAAAAATTGACCTAGTCAGGGTTTGGGTGTCATCTTCAGACCCTGATGTTCTGGTTTTATCTGAGACTTGGTTGAAGAAATCGGTTTCTGACTCTTCTATTCATATTACTGGTTACAATTTATTTCGTAGTGATCGTCAAAGTAAGGGTGGTGGTGTTGCCATTTACGTTAAAAATAGGTTTAATTGCAAAGTAACTAAATCTATCTCCCGTCCTAAAATGTTTGAGTTTTTGTCTATTGATATTTATTTTTCTTCCACATCACTCCTTACTGTCATTGCCTGCTATAAGCCTCCATCTGCTGTTAAGGAGGCCTTAAATTCTCTAGCTAATGTATTAGGCGAATTACGGGATCGGGAAATTGTGCTTATGGGAGATCTGAACTTTGATTGGCTTTCTGCTAATTCTGATTGCCTTAAAAATATGTGCAATGAGCTAAATCTTACTCAGCTTGTTTCTTTCCCTACACGTCCTAATATAAAATTTCCAGATAAGTCAACCCTAATAGATCTAATACTCACTAACAATCCTCAGAAATATAAAGCAATAGGGGTGTTCTCTAACGACATTAGTGATCATTGCACCATAGCATGTGTTAGGGACACCAAGCTCCCTAAACTTAAGCCACGGATTCTTATTAAAAGAAATTTCAAAAGATTTGTAGAACAAGCTTTTTTACATGAATTAAACACCTGTGATTTCTCTAGAATTAGTCTTATACCGGATATCAATGTGGCATGGAATTATTTTCAATCAATTTTTCTTTCAATAACAGATAAACATGCCCCACTAAGACGCTATAGAATTAAAGGGCGTGATAACCCCTGGTTCTCCAATGAGCTGTCTTTTCTGATTCGTGAGAGAAATGCAGCCTGGGCCTTAGCAAAGACCACAAACCTCCAATCTGACTGGACTAACTTTAGATATCTTAGGAACAAATGCACTTATCTTGTAAGAAAGTGCAAATCTGACTACTACCTCAAATCAATGTCCTCAAATCTAAATAATCCATCTAAATTTTGGAAGACGATAAAATCTCTGGAACTACATACCAGTGACTCTGCTCTCCCCAAGCATAAAGTTAAAGACACCCAACAAATTTCAAACAAGAATGATATTGTCAATGCTTTCAATGATCATTTCATTAAGGCAGGTGACTTATTTGAACAATCATATCCTGAAGAGGTCTCACATAGCCATGTTTCCTGACCTCTTCAACATAACTCACCTGCTTCTCTGGTTAGTGAGGGATTCGATTTTAAACTCATTCCCTCATCTTCTTAACGAAATTGACGCTAGAAAATCAGTTGGTCCTGATGGCCTAGATCAGGCTTTACTTAAACTATCTGCGCATATCATAGTGGAACCTATTACATACATTTTTTATTTGTCCCTGTCTTCAAATGACCTACCAGATGTTTGGAAATAAACATATGTGACGCCCCTGTTGAAAGGGGGGGGACCCCTCCATTCTCGATAATTATCGCCCAATCTCTAAATTGTCTGTACTTGCAAAGGTCCTAGAGTCTTTAGTAAATACCCAACTTAAGGGCTCCCTGCAAAATTATCAGATACTTTCACCGGAACAGTCAGGCTTTAGTGCCAAGCATAGCACCATTACTGCAGCTACTAAGGTGCTTAATGACATCATATGTGACCTTGACAAAAAAATGAGCTGTGTGGTCCTGTTTATCGACCTGTCAAAGGCCTTTGACACAGTTGATCACTGTATTCTGCTTAAGAGGCTCCAGGACATTGGTTTGGGCACTAAGGCAGTTGATTGGTTCAGAAACTATCTTGCCAACAGAACACAGACTGTAGTTGTCGATGGGCATAGTTCTGCCCCATT
>JAUCMT010000036.1:2289515-2304791 GCA_032357475.1 Enteromius thamalakanensis
GGCTCCCTTGTAAAAGAGATTTGATTATCTCAATGGGACATCACCTGGTAAAATAAAGGATAAATAAAATAAAAAATAAAAAAAATAGAGTGACTGACCAATCAGATGGGTCTCTGTGGTATAACTGATACTGATTGGTCAATCACTCCATTCTATGTTAAAATCATTGGTTAGTGTCTTCTAAAGAGTATTGACCATTCACTATTGTAGGGTATAGCCTCTCGTATCACTTTTTTCTCACATATTATATTTCTAATATATTAATCTAAAAACGTGTATATGTTTGGTGTTGGTTAAAGAACATGCTAAAGGTGGAATCCATAATGTCCATTGTAATCTTTATTTTAACGCTTTTACGTTATCCTTTGCTTGCTCTATGCACATTTAATAAAGTTTTTTTTCTATTTTAGAAACATTTAAAAAGAAATAAACATCTAGTGAGCCAAAAAAAAAAATGGATAAAAATAACTCTTTCTGTTTGATGAAAGAATGAATCAATATATACACAAACCACCCAGATCGCAGGAATCAGATGTGGGGTGAGTACTGCTGGAGGGAATGTAATGTCTACCCACCACCCTCTGTTTCTGCAGACTGAAATGAGAAAGAAAGAATGGGCCGTGAGTTTGGAGTTAGTGTTGTGCTCACAGACCAGCTGTGTAAATCTCTCACTGTCCTTCTCAGGGGGAGCACAGACTCATTTTTAGAAACACTGGTATTCCAGTAACTTAAGTGCATTCTTCAGGCATGTAACTGTATAGAGATCAAGAAACAAAGACTGCGATAGAGCGCCGTTAAATCCCAGTTCAACACAGGCTGAAGCTCTCAGGTGGCCTGAAATAGGTAAAGAGGTCGTTAAGGAAACAAGGAGGCTGCGCATATAAATAGCTTGAGTTATTGGGTTTCCAATAAACCAGTTCCCTTCTGTCTGTCTAACTCATCTTCCTCCATCCCTGTGTCATTTATCGGAAAAGAAGTAGAGTGTTATATTGATTCGCAGCACCCTGCGGTAAGAGAACCCTTCCCCCGTGACCTGTCAGGTATGACAGACAAAAGAAACCAAAAAAATAACAGAAAGAATTAAGCTCATGCTGAGAATTACTCGTCTACAATATCAAGAAATCATTCGCACCAAAAAGCCACCGCAATTACCCAAGGAGAGCCCTCAGAGAAGATAATGACTGCTTGTGCTTCAAAGGCGACTATCTGGCCCCCCTTTCAATGAGATCCAGCAGGGTTTTTGGGAGATGGACAGGGTGAAGCCCCCAGCCAAGAGTGCTGCCCCTGCTGATGGAGAAGCCATCGAAGAGAAGGAACAATTGAACACTCATTAGCATGGCAAAGGTCTGCTCATTACAAGGAATCATTAGAGCTGCTCTCAGATGAAAGGACTGTTCGGACTCCACATAAGGAGGTGTCCACTAAAAAGAAGTGGTTGGCAGAAACGAGGTTAGGATAAGAAACGGAGGATAAATCCATCCCCCACCCCATCAAATTATTTTGACATGTCTGGTCTGACAACAGATGCTATAAACCGTCAAAAAAACATACCAGTCAACATATTGACTTATAAGCTTATACATTTTTTTTATATAATTTATATACCATATTTATTATTTTTAAAATATAATACACTTTAACAGTTAATAGTTTTATATTTATTTAGGTATAACAATATATCTTTATATGTTTATTCATTTTTTTTATTTTATTTTACCTTTACATTTTAGCTGAAGCATGGACAGTTTAGGGATTAATTTAATAAAATGAATTTTGTAAAACATTTAATAACCCAATAGGACAACTTACCACATAGTGTGACATCACTGCCCTGCTGTTGAGACATATATTGTCACAAAAGGTCAATCAAATCTTCAGTCAGCTGAATGTATTAAAAGCAGGAATATTTAGTAAGTTTTTTGTGGTCATGACTTTTAATGTACGTCTAAAACAGAACTTTTTTTACTCCAAAATTTGTTGGAGTAAAATGTGACAACTAGCCCCAGTCTCTCTCAGATGAAAGAACATCTATATCCCAAAAACACAAAGATATGTGTATATCTTGTTTTCAGCACTGAGAATAAGATGCCACATGGAATTCTAGAGTTGGACAAACAAATAACTAAATTAATACTTTTGGATTTCTTGCTAAATTTATGGTAAAAGTGGTCGAGAGATAAATTACTTTTCTTTGGTAAACTGTTTGCATCAGTTTTTTTCATTCAAGCTTGCCAAAAAAGGTCAGTCTATTGGTCTTCCATTGCAGTTTTAACCACTTTTATGTTGCATTCCTAAAAAATCATTTAAAAATGCCCTTTTTATTTGCCAAAAGCCATTTTTTACTTTCATCCAGTGCATTGAGAGTATTGATTTTGGACCCTGCGTGTACACACAGACCACCACTGCCACAACCACGAAAACGCAGCAGTAATCTCCTTCCCCCAGAGCTGCAAAGTCATTATCAGCTGTCCAGGTCTTACTTATGAGCTCCAAGCTCCCAGGAGACACAGAAATAAGTGTGCTGGTCAATGGGGGAGGTGAAGGCCGGTGGGGTCCCGCTCCTAAACGAGGGGCCGAAGAGGAACAGAGAGATTCAGAATGATGAAGGAGTCTTTGAAGAGCTTGAGATGGAGGGATGATGGCTCTTTGAGGTCTGCCTGGGCACTAAAGGGCTTTTGTGTCGAAACCTCCTGCAAGAACAGTTCACGTTACTGCAGGACAATGGCTGGTTAAACTGTGCACAGAAAGAGGTTAATCCACAAAGAATAGGCCGGTGGCTAGTAAAGCTAGTGACACAGGGCCTGGAGAAAAGCATTAGTCAATAAAGCACTAATTAAAGTGTTTGCTTGTTGAGCCGTGCAGAAGGCGATCAAAGCCGAACGCGGTCATGTCACAAATAGGGAAGATGCTTAGGGGGACGCGTTCATTCCACATTAAGGACGGATAAGAACACACACTGAGCAGCTGCACAACTTGTTCAGATATCCAGTGTTTGGAGTTATTTTAATTAGGAAAAAACATACATTTTAGGTTTGTTGCAGTGGTTAAGATGTATGTGTAAGGTGTACCTGAAAAAGAAAGTGACCAGGATGGCCGAGTGGTTAAGGCGTTGGACTTAAGATCCAATGGATGAATGTCCTCGTGGGTTCGAACCCCACTCCTGGTAGGCCCATAAGAATTTTAGATGCACCATAGTAATGTGGCTGTGTAATAGAAAGCGGTTTTCTTAAAATTGTTTCTGAAATAACTGTAAAGGCAAAGGAAGGGTTCATTGCGTGGCAAATTGATCAGGTCACCCTTTGTCCATTGACTTAAGATCCTATGCCTGGTTTTAAACCCCACTCTTGGTAGAGCAATGTGAAATTTTAACAGAATATAATAATGTGACTATGTTGTTGTGTATTAAACAACTTTGGTTTCTGGAAACAATGGCTCAGCTGTAAAGGGAAAACAGCGGTTTACTGCACCACAAAGAGGACAGGATGGCTGATTGGTTAAGGCGTTGGATCTAAGATCTTTTCCCAATATGTTTAAACCCCACAAACTGGTTTCCTACAGTAGTTTATACAACAGGGCAACCAGGATGGCCGAGTGGTTAAGGCGTTGGACTTAAGATCCAATGGACAAATGTCCTCGTGGGTTCGAACCCCACTCCTGGTAGATTAATGTAAATTTTAAACAAAATATAGTAAGCGAAATGGTTTACTCAAAATTGGTTCTAAAGTAGGTGTAACACAAGAGTTCTTTGTGACACAAACGGCTGTGTGGTTTAAGTTTCAAATGATTTCTGATGGCCAGTGTTGGGACTAACGGGTTACAAAAGTAATGCATTACAGTAAATTACTTTTTACTGTAAGGCATTACTAATCAAGTTTCAGTAATATTTTACTCTGTACATGTTCAATAACGTTTGCGTTACATCACACTTTTAGCCCAAATTTTATTGTTCAAAAAACCTTGTATGTGTGACGTGGTCAAGTGAAGGCATATTTAGGGCAGGTTTTACAGGAGTGTTGCGAGGCTACTGGCCCAACAGTGGAAACGCAGCATGATTTCATCCTCTGTGTTCCAGGTCTGAGGCTATTAGCTCCACCCAGCTCGCACTGGCCTGTGGCTCGAGCCTGTCTTTTTTCTTCAACAGCTTACACTGTTTCATCTAATAAAATAGTTCAGCTTTGTGTGTAATGGCAAAATAATTATATTTTTATAATTTGTTTAGTTTTTTTTATTAGGTTAATAAAAAAAATGAATATAGTTTTCGTTTTTTTAAAGTAGTGACAATGTGGCCAGTGCTGATTATAAACATATATCACTTACTATTTACTATGCATTGATAAAGCATAAAAATAGAAAAAAGGGGCAGTTTCTGAGTAGGTATTGCTGTTCATGTGTGACTGGACCATGCCAGTTGGATCTTAATACCAGGTGTAAATAGAGCTAAAGTGTTTTGAAGTGTCCTGTTAAGGAAACAACAGAGTTTTAGTGTCACACAGTGATAGAGCAGTGTGAATTTTAAATGGAATATACTGATTCTACTCTACAGGTACGTGTGGTGATCAACAAAGAAGCTGATTGGTTTCTCCACATGCCTCCAAAGCAACCCTTTGCTCCCAAAATTCACCAGGATGGCCGAGTGGTCAAGGCGTTGGACTTAAGATCCATGTTCTTGTGGGTTCAATCCCCACTCCTGATAGTTTGTTGCAACAACTTAATATGTTACGTCTACCAACAAATTGGTTCAGTGACCAGGATGGGTGAGTGTTTAAGGTGTTGGACTTAAGATGCAGTGAGCAAATGTCCTCAAATCCCACTCCTGGTAAAGAAATGAAAATACTACAGACCCTTTTATTTGCTAAAAATGAAAACATAAGTTTTTAAATAAAGACGTCAAATCAGTGTTTGCCACAAAGATGCCAGAATATTGGTAAAATATTAATTTCAAGGTCAAACGTGCTAGTGTGCTGAGGTCGTTTTAATAACCAGATGTTTGTTTTTTTCCTCAGAAACCTCTTTTCCTGATCTCCCGTGTGTGTTTCTGACGAAACAGGTCTTGTCTCACACGAACACTTCACAATATGAGTGCTAATAAGAACCATGTCAGGAGGGATGCCTGCGGTTTCAGAAAGCGTGAGGAACTGAGCCCAGCGACTGACAGGTTGTATAGATGCTATCCACACCTTCTACCGCGCACAGAATCAGTGTTGATCTCTCAGTCGCTATGGCACCCCTGCAGTATTAAGCCACTAGAAACCATGGTTACTGACTTATGTGTGCTTACCATCCCCACAAGACTAGGGCGATTTAACGAATGCAGTCATTTTATTGCTTTCTAATGCAAACAATAAATTATATCACATGTACATTTTTCCATTAAAGACTAGTGACACATTAATTCTGCAGAAGGCATAATTGTGTTTTATAAATGTCTTTGTTTTACTTTTTTTTTTGCCCTCACTTTTTAATTAAGCAAGTAATGAGATAAAATCCATTCACTCAGAATATGTAGTTGATAACCAGCACATTGTTCACCATAATAATCAGTATGCATGTATCCTTTTAGTAATCTCATTAAATATTATTTTAATTGGCTCAGAAAGATGTTTTGTGGGTTCATACAGTACTGCTTTATTAAGTGCTCCTGAAGTGCTTCTATGGCAGGGACAAAGGGGTTATAAATATAACGCAGACCAGGATGGCTGAGTGGTTAAATTGTTGGACTTAAGATCCAATGGACAAATGTCCTTGTGGGTTCAAACCCCACTCCTTGTAGAGCAGTTCAACATTTATAAAATGACCTGCTTTGCAGTGTATTTTTGTAAATAAAATAATAAAGGTACCAGTTTTTATTGTGGGTTACTGAAACGCATAACAACAAATGACTTCTTTATTATTTGACCACTTCAAATGCAGTTACATTTCATAATTTCCCACAATTTATCAGTGGCAAAATCATTGTACAGCATCATTTCACATATAAGTTGTGTTTCTGAAGCAGCCAGTTAAATAAAAAAAGGGCTTTTTGGCATCGCACTTGTGGGTCAAGATGGTGTAGTTACAGAATCTACCAGCAGGCACTAACTGGTCTGTGCTAACTACCTAGACCTTAACCCATTGACATTGTGTATGATGATGATACATGGAGTAGTCACTGATTACGTTAAAACTAGATTAAAAAAATTAACTACTTGTAATTAGATTAAATCACATCTTAAAATACTTGGAATCAGACTACAGTTACTGTTTCTACTCTACATATGATCCCCCCCTCCTGTATTTTCCTACACACAAACCTTGGCATATTGTAATGTTTAAGGCTCTGCATGTTGTCAGTAACACAGAATTGAATATATTTTCTTTACACTTTTATGTCTATATGATTATACCATTTAAATCAATGCGATTAATGGTTTAGGTCAAAAGTAGGCTAATCAAAATGTAAAATAAAAAGCAGTCTGATTATATTACCTAAAATATGAAGTGTAATGGATTACTTTACTAACTACAACTTTTGTCATATAGCCTACAGATTTAGCATGTTTTTGCTTCGAAGTACTAAATGTATTTGAACAAAGCCATTGCATTAAAATGCCAAGTGATTGTCCATGTTTCCTTTTCTAACATGCATTTTGTAAAATCATACAGTGGTTTGTTGCCAGGCAATAGCTTGAGCGGCATGTTATTACAGCTCAAATAGAAGGTTTTAACAGTGTCCACATAATAATCCATGTTTTTTGGCTGGTGCCTGACTGAGGCAACTGCGCTGGTTTATTAACTGCCTACCCATCCTAAAAACAATTGTGATTAAAATGCATTAAAAATGTAAATGAAGTTCCACTTTATCCCACCTTTGATCTATTTATTTGTGAGATTTCAAAATGTGTAAAAACATTAGCTGCTTGGAGTTAGTAATTATCCAGATGTAACTCATTCATTAGGTGTTTTTCTTCTTTTCACCACCTCCAATTGTAACCTATTCTTTGTGCTGTTTTCCTAAAGCACATCTGTCTCATCACACAGCCCCAAATACAGGCCCTCGTTGTAACTAAACTGTGCAGGAGCATCCATAAATTGGGGAAACCTGATTGTGTCCTGGTTGGGGGGGGGTCACCAATAAAGGTCCACTTCCCTTTGGTTGTGGGGTGCTGAACAGCAGGGCATGCCTGGTTTTTCTCACCCTGCCTTCCCATCTGACAACAAATAAACAGCCAGAGGTCTTTAATGTGCCATACAGATGACACCTCCAATCTCTTCCTTCAAAAAAAGTTCAGGAAGCTTTGAGTGTCAAGACAAATATTATGGCAGTGGAGCTTCATTTGGCGTGTGTCTGAGGCTTGAGTCTGTCTTTTTTTTTCTAACCTGTGCGTGATCTGAAGGAAGAGTGTGGAAGTGAAAAACACAAGAGGAACCATCTGTCTGGTAGACAGCTCTGCATTTGGTCAAACACTGGTTTATGTGGAACTGTGAATTTAATGAAGATTCATCCTTATCTGTCTGTCTGTCTTTTCAGATTTAGATTTAACTTTCAAACAAAACATGTCTTTTTCAAACCTTTCAAAAAAGAGATTTTGTGATTAGGAGGTAGTACTGACAAATTTGGCTTTTCTCCCAAACATTATATGAATTTTTGTTCGTTGTAATTCTATGTCCTTACTTACATTTAAATTTGAATTGCAATTCTGTGCATTTTAAATAATAATAAATAAACATAACATCTTGAGAAACAAACCAAGTTTGTTAGTCACCAGAAATTAGGATTATGTCTTGATTAGAGCTTGAAAACAACACTTATTTTTACCTCAAATCTAATGTTTGTGTATTTTTGTAAATAACATAATAAATAACAGTTTTTATTGTGGGTTACTGCAACGCATAACTACCCATGACTTCTTTATTATTTGACCACTTCAAATGCAGTTACATTTCATAATTTCCCACAATTTATCAGTGGCAAAATCATTGTACTGCATCATTTCACATAGCATATTGTTTTCTTTTTATGACTATAAATATGACTTCAACTATCTCTTTTGTAGTGGATAATGTATTATTTAAAGAATGCTGAGCAATATCATTTACCCACAATTCCTCAGTGATGCTATGTAGAACAGGTCTAATCTTTGCTTTATCTATCCAGCAGGTATCTTCAAACCTGATTAACACCTTGACCAATTATGCAGATAAATTTGTGAAAACATTTGGCTCCCCACGAGGTGCTGTGAAATGAGATTACACCCAAACTAACTAACTCCCCCAAGTACCCTAATCAGATATCAGCACTGCGGCACACTTAATCTTCACAGGAAATGGAATTAATCTAGAAGGATCTGAATGACTCAGGCACAGTTTTGCGTGTCTCAGACTGTGCCACACTTTTCCACAGTCTCTCATCACTGTATGTGAAATTAGACCTGTCATTTAAACCAAAGGCTACGTTTATTAGGAGCCAGCCTGTCTCATCAGCGCAATTGAAAAAACATGGCCAGAGCACTCTAGGGCTGGCGCTGAAAGAGCACCAGATCCGTTCCCTGCGAGACAGACACGGAGACGGGAACCGGTGCAGCCAGACCGGGAAAGAGAGGATTAGCATGTGGCGTGGTCTCTGACCACCTCATTTCCTTCCCCGGAGCAATCTCCGTCTTCATCTCTCGCCTGCAGCTACGCATGCTATCGCTTGCCATCTTTATGTCTCTGAGTGTCAATGCTTTCTGTTTTCCACTCCACCCAGCCTAATGTACCACTGACATCTGAACAGACCCATTTCTTATCCTGGCTAATGGCCAATGCTGTTTTAGGATGATTTAGAAGGCTTCACTTTCTTGTCGCTTGCTTGGTATTTTAAGGCACCAAGCGAACTTGATAATACCATTAATCATCAAGTGTTGTGTAAGGCATTGGTTTCGTACCTCAGTTCTCAAGTCAAGACCAAATAGAGACTTATGAGCTTATGAGCAGATGGGAATAGCATACAACCGATACTATTTCTGCAGTATGAAGCATGTATATTTTGCAGAACTTGCAAAAGTGCGGAAGTACTGAATCAGTAAGATCTGTGCTCTTCTATATTATACCAGAAAAGATATCTATCAGACTCATTCCCGTAATGGAAAAGACACATTTTTAGCATTACTATGGTCTTCAGAAATCCTTCTAACAAGCCATTTAGAAAGATATTTTCTTATTATTAGTATTACAAACAGTTGCGCTGATTCTTTGACAAATAGAATGTTTCGAAGTTTTGTTGAAACTTTGAGTGGTGTAAATTGTCCCACTGAGTTGAACACAACTGCGAGAATGGTTTTACGAATGACTCACTCAGCTCGTGTTTCATGAATAAGGCCTATAGCCGGTGTGATTTATTTTCGGGAGGGTTCTGGAAATGCATATCCCTGCTCAATCTCTGAACCCTGTGGCCTAAGATGGAGGGGAACTCACGAAATATGAATTAGATTGATGGATTTAAAATTACAGGGATTAGGTGCAAATAAGAAACCTCGCTCGGTCTGCTTTAGCTTCTCCCAGTCTGTTAAATCACTTGAATTAGTCTAATGGTCTTTACTGACGTCCGTTTAGCCTGTTTCATGCAGTGGAAAAAGCATGCTTGACTTGCAGCGTGCCATGCAGTAGCGGGTACTACAAATTAAAAACGGCTTCCTCTCCCAGCCAACCCACTTTTCCTAACATGAGGCTTTTCCATGCTGGAAAACTGCTCGGTCAGCTCTAGAGTTGCAAAACAAACAGCTCAGTTTGTGTTGACCTGTGGCTTTGATCGGTGTCCAGAACCATTACATTCTGAGTGGGCTTAATCTCCATTTTTGGAGAGGGGTGTAAACTCCCTTCTGTAACCCTACTGGCCCCCCGTCCGTACTTACTTCCAACATTCCTGCTGAGCAGCTGGTTTCCAAGGCAACCGCAGTAAGCATGGATGACTGCAACCATGCAGTCGTCTTTTGTCCTTTTGCTTGATGAGATAATAACAAGGCCGGTCACCTTGCTTCTGAAACACACGGGGAGTTCTGCTCTGATTGGCGACAGCTTGTGCATGCTTAAACACAGCTGGCAGAAGACATCGCTCACTGTCACAGACGTGCCAAAATCAGACAGATGAAATACAGCCCCCTCAGATTTAGTCTCTATCTCTCTTCCTTTCAGATAACCTTGAGCCTTAAAAAGGAGCAGTTAACACAAAAATGGAAATTACATGATTTACTCACCTTAATGATCTTCTTCCAAACCCATACTTTGGGTAATCTTCAAAACGCAAATTAAGATATTTTTAATAAAACCTGAGATGCTTAAAACGAATCCATAATAACAGAATGGTTTAATTCTTCCGAAGAGCTGTGATTTTAGATTTATTTAGCATTTTATTGTTATCCGAACAATGATCAAAATGCATACATAGAACCATGATCAAAGCATACACAGGGGACGTGTCCCCCAATTCTAATTAAATGTAAATTTGTCCCCTGCACCGTATCCAAAATGAGGCGATGTAATGATTGTGGATCACTAAACACTTTCATGCAGTGTTTATTTCATAGCCCAAAACATCTTGGAACATCTTGACATGAAGGTGAGTAATTAATGGCAGAATTGTCATTTTTGGGAGAACTATGCCTTTAAAAATATGCCTTTTTTTATATTTTGCTCATCATTTACCATCATTTCAGGGTTTTTTTATCTCTAAATCACAAAAAGAAGATATTTCGACAAATATTTCAATTGCTTTTGTTCAAACAGTCACATTGAGATTTTTCAGAATATCTTAATTTATGTCTCAACATATCTTCATGTTATGTTGTAAACTGATATTTAATATAGGTCTAGGATGACAAACACTAATTCTCATATATCTCTGTCTGTCTCATGCATACCTGCATGCTTGCCCATGTCTTGGCTCATCTACTGCCACTGAGGCGGCAGACCATCACATCATTGATTGATCATTTGTAATTTTGTTCGATGATTCATTCCGATCACTCATCAGCTCACAGCACACTAAAAACAAACCAAAGAGACAATGTCAGTGAGTCATACTTCTATCATTTTTATTCAGTGCCAAATGCAACTGATAACCCTATCGTGCGTCTGTGACATGTCATGACTTGCCAGCTGCCAGATACAGACGTTCCTAATTAACTTCCAGTCGAGGGAACATGAAAGTTTCAGGGTGCATTTCACTAGCAGCACATGCAACCCGACGAGGGGTGGATAAATTGGCTGTGGGCCGCTCTCTATCCCACGCTTCTCTCAGGAGGCCTGTGGAGACAGGTAAGCCTGTTTTACCATCTGGGCTCTAACAATGAAAAAGAGCATCTATTCTTATTTAGCGGCACCTTCTAATTGGGCGGCTTCCTTTCAAGGTGGCCAGGAGGGAATTTGGTTTGCTGGAAAATTCATTTGGGCTGCCAAGATCATGTTTTGCTACAAGCCAAAGATACTGAAATATTGTATAGATAAAAATGATTCGATGTCAGATGTCTTGAAATATGATATATGAAATAAAGAAAAAAAAAGTATGCAAAGTATGTAAAGATGGATGAAGTACGACAAGATGTTCCTCAAACACACTAATATATACAGTGAGGTTAATAAGTATTTGATCACCCTGGGAGTTTGCAAGTTCTTTTACTTAGAAATCATGGAGGGGTCTACAATTTTCAGAATATGTGCATTTCCACTGAGAGAGACAGAATCTAAAAAGAACAATCTGGAAATCACATTGTATGATTTTTAAACAATTTATTTGGGAATTACTGTGTCAAATAAGTATTTGATCACTTGCTTATCAGCCAGATTTCTGACCCTCAAAGACCTCTTATTTTGCTTTTTAATAGTCCATATACACTCTGATTATGATTCTAAATGAGTAGCACCTGTTTGAAGTTGTTAGCTGTCATAAAGACACCTGTGACCCCACAACCAACCAAAGTCTAATGCTGCGTCCGAAATCTCGCATGCTGTTTTTCGCGTACTATATAGTACGGAAGTAAGCGATTTCGGACGCAGCATAAGTAAGCTGTCAAAAGAGATGAGAGACAAAATTCTAGACTTCACAAAGCTGGAAAGGCCTAAGGGCATTTGCCAAGCAGCTTAGTGAAAAAAGAACAACTATTGGAGCAATTGTCAGAAAATGAAAGAGGCTAATGATGACTGTCAGTGTCCCTCAGACTGGGGCCCCACAAAAGATCTCTCCTCGTGGGGTATCGATGCTAAGAATTGTAAAGAATCAGCCCAGAACCACACTGGAGGAGCTGGTCAATGCCGTGAAAAAAGTCGGGACCACCGTTTCCAAGGCTACTATTAGTATTACACGAAGTCTTCATGGTTTAAAATCTTGAATCACACAGAAGGTTATCTTGCTTAAGTCAGCCCATGTTCAGGCCCGTCTGAAGTCCTGTGGTCAGAGGAGACCAAGGTAAAACTTTTTGGTCTTAACTTCATTCGCCGTGTTTGAAGGAATAACAATGATGAGTATCATCCCAATAATAACATACCTACAGTGAAGCATCATGTTCTAGGGGTTTTTTTTCTGCACAGGGGACAGGACTACTGCACTGTATTTTTGGGCAAAAACCTGCTTCCCTCAGTCAGAGCATTAAAGATGGGTCGTGGCTGGGTCTTCCGACATGACAATGACCCAAAGCACACAGCCAGGAAAACCAAAGAGTGGCTCCGTAAGAAGCATATGAAGGTTCTGGAGTGGCCTAGCCAGTCTGCAGACCTAAACCCAATTGAAAATCTTGGGAGCTGAAACTTTGAGTTGCTCAGCGACAGCTCCGAAACCTGACAGATCTAGAGAAGATCTGTATGGAGGAGTGGGCCAAAATCCCTCCCACAGTGTGTGCAAACCTGGTGAAGAAACAATTACTTTGACCTTTGTAATTGTTAACAAAGGCTTCTGTACCAAATATTACTATTATATTATTATTATGACTCAAGTGATCAAATACCTATTTGACACAGTAATTCCCAAATAAATTGTTAAAAAATCATACAATGTGATTTCCGGATTTTTCTTTTTAGATTCTGTCTCTCGCAGTGGAAATGCACCTACTTTATGCTGAAAATTGTAGACCTCTCCATGATTTCCAAAGTAAAAGAACTTGCAAAATCACAGGGTGATCAAATACTTATTGACCCCACTGAATATGCAAAGTAATCTTTATATTTTTGCAGTCTCAAAATGTATTATGTATTTTAGGTTTCCTAAAATTTGTTAAATGGCAAATTAAATTGTGACAACTTACCCCATCTTGTATGACGGTGAACTATTTTCCCCCACTTGGCAATATAAGTGTAAATGATCAATAACCTTTTTTTCTATATGTGCCCATACATAATGTGGGGCCATTCCCCAGTCTCACCTATTGCGCCCGACACTGATTTTCCATTTGAATTATTTTGTAAAGGGAATTTATTCCTTCTCTCATTCGCTAATGTCTTCAGTCGTCAAGCATACACACTAGATACAGTTGTTCCTCCTTTTTTTTTTAGCTAAATAAATCGACACCCACCCTTTCTCTCAATCTGTCGCCGCCTCTCTCACACACTTCCCTCTTGTGTCCTATCGGCTGTATTCCTCCCACACGCCCAGTGTCACTATCCCAGGGTTGTTTACACTACCCGTTCTGTTTTTGTTTGGTTGTTTCAGCGCGAGCAGTGACACAGGAGGCTCAGCTGGATAAAACACAGTCAGCATACGGTCCTGATTACGGCAAAGCAAATCTGGACGTTAGAGATAGTACAGCAGCTTACAGGATTCACTGAGTCATATGGAAGCCACATCACGCTCAACACTGACTTCAAAGTTTATTCATCAGGCTTCAAAAAAGTGCTAATTCTTAAATACTTACTTAGAACTAACTTTGTTTTGTCTGTAAAAAGTTGTTCTATGGATTATGACACTACATCGTGGGTGGCTGTTGTGAACAAGACCACCAAGATAACATGAGGAGTGTTTTTCATAGCGCAAGTACATCATCTTGATCCGGAAGATTTTGTAAGCATTTGTTTATTTCCATCACATCTAAGACATTTTTTTAAATGAAGACTCTTAACTGAGCCATTACGTCTCGTATAAACCTTCTGTTTGTCATATGGTTAGACAGAAGAGGGAGTGAGATACGGTACTTCACATCAATCCCAGGCTGCATCTGCTGTCCTTTTGGAGCCAAACAAGGTACATGAATGTCAAGAAAATGAACCATCCTAAGACCATCTGTTGTGGACGACTGTCCTTTGGGCGAGGGTAAATCCATATTCCCATTTTATAGCATGTTACCCAAAGAATCTTAACAATACACTATCCTTGAAATCTGACCATGAGAATAAAGAAGCACTTTAGTATGAAATGTGACATTTATGAATCAACACATAAAAACTAGAAGGAGAGAGAAAGAGTAGGTTTGCCGTGCCACTTCTTTTCGCAACAGGCCGGCTTAACCCTGTAAAAATACATTTGCCCTGTGAATTTCCCCTGTTGGGGTTATTATCAACACATATTCCTGCCTTGTTCCTCTAACTCTGACTCTATTGGCCACTCAGCTGGGCTTCCATTTTAAGAAAGGTTGTGGAGAGGAAATGATTGGTTTAGGGCTCTTCGCCTCTGGGACTTGGTGTGTAAGGCATTAATGAAACACTGCAAGCAGCTCCACATCATGCTCTGTGAAGGGACTCTGAGTGGCACCGGTGACAACTGTGGGCTCAGCTGTCTCAGACGTGGTCCGTCAGCAGATGTATGAAGAGAGAAAGGGTGGGGGGGGGGAGAGAGCGAGAAGTGGCAAAGGAAGCACTCATGGGAGCAAAGGAGTGAAGAGGAAGACAGGACAATTAAAGCAGGAGAGCTGAGCGAGAGCAAATCTCTCACCAGGAGAGAGTTCGGAGAGGACCCAGGGTCTGGGGGGAAAGATAAAACATTCTTGCACCAACATTTAAAATAACTGAATGCATTTGCCTGTCATGTTTCCATATTACAAACCCTCACTGCATGTTCTGATGTTTTGAAGGGGAAGACATGGCTTTTAAGAGCATCTCTGCATGTAATATAACAAGGAGAGCAGTATGTTTTTTTTTCCACTGGATCCTCGTACTTCAGTTCGTGAGATATCGCAGCACTTCTTAACAAATAACTAATTCAGTTTCACAAGTAACACTACGGAAGTTCTAAGCGGCCATGTATTATAATTTTTTTTCCGTCTTGTTTTCTCGTGATCACGACTTATTTTTCTCGTTATCTCGACATAACAAAAGTTGTTTTCTCGTGATCACGACTTA
>JAUCMT010000036.1:2309650-2330309 GCA_032357475.1 Enteromius thamalakanensis
TTTTTATCGCGCGATAAGAGTCTCGCGTTAACGCCGATAACGGCCCACCACTAATATATATATATATATATATATATGAAAAAGTTGCATTTCTATAGCTATCACAGTTTTTTAGCCTAATTAGGACATGAAAACAGACTGACATTTAAGCTGTCACATGATATCTCATATGAGTGTCGTGACAATTTAACCACATCATATTACTGATGATTTATAACGTGTCCCTCCTCCACTAATTGGATCGTTCCAACACTCCCTAAATTCATTTTTTAATCAAATCCAGATGAAAGTATTTTCAGTTATTCGCACAAGTTTAAGTTATTTGCATTCCTTTATATGAAGAAATTTAATTATAATAATTAGATTTAATTATAACAATTCGATTAAATAAAGCATTGAGGCACAGACTAGTATTATCACCTAACATGAGAAAAAAAACCTTGATGGCACCACCAACGTGACTAACTTAACTTCAGTGAATCACAGATGGAATAAATAATTTATGTATTCTTCTTTGCGCCTTATTTTGTTAAATACTAAAACCTAAAAAAAGTAGCTTTAATTAAGAGTTAAATTTCAGCAAAATCACATCACCTACAGAAATCATTATTTGAATCTCTAACTGCCCAAGTGAAATAGAAGAAGGACAAGTTTTTTTGTTTGTCGCATAGCGCTTTGTCTTTCTTTGAAACAAGTCGACAAAAGCCTTAATGACCCAAAAACTGCACACAGACACATATAAGCTCCTTTTTACAGATAAACTGGTTTGTTTCTTGGATTTCTAGTCCAGGCACGAAAGACAGACAGAAACCAGCCCAACTGTAAATGAAGTCTTATTGATTTTACAAGGAAAACTTTGAGGTCTCGCCCAGGCGAAGAGAAAACAACAACTCTGCCTCATTTCAGCTGAATGGCAGTAAGCCGCTCGATTGATTCCTTTAAGAACCGTGTGAACATGCTATGAATGGCTTGGTGGAGATGTATTCACAAACTCTATTCTTAACTGTTTTACTGAGAATGTCAGAATTGCTTCTTTTAAAGCTGGAGGCTGTAGTAAACAGCTTAGCATGGCATCAGGGCGCCGGCATTCTGCTTCGTTGCTGGACTAACATCGGCTTCTGTCGGCCAGAACTGGACAGTGTGATAAGTTACAATGTCATATGAGTAGCTAATACTAAACTGGTCACACTTTAGCAGCTAATGAGAGCCTTTCAGCACTAACCGTTTGACAGACTGAGTATTTCTGTTGTGGACAGAGAGGAATGTGGAAACATCATCTCTATACAGAAGCAAATGTCAGCAACACTGTGAATAAAATTGTACCAATATTAGTTTTCATTAGTTTGTACAAGGATAGTTCCTCTACATTCTAATTATAATGAATGTAGTAATTATAAATAGTACATTCCAAAATTATTTGTCACATTAATAATAATAATTTGACATATGCATTTATAATTTATTTGATTAAAACATATATATATATATATATATATATAATACATATATTTATAATTAAATATAAATATATAATTAATCTCAATCAAGCTGTAGGTTAAAAAATTACTAAAAAAATACAGCTAACTAAAACAAAAAAATGATGGCATACAAAAAAAAAAGTTAATAGAAGAACTTAATAGAAGCCCACTTAATAGAGGTATGCTTAAATAAACACATGCATGAAATATTGTTTTTAGTTACAATTTTTGGAAATATTACTATAAAGAGAGTGCACATATTTATTCATAATATTTGCCTGCTCAATGCTACAACTGATTAATGAGAATCAAGCATTCAGAAGAGCTGAATATTAATATGTGTTCTGAGAAAACCTCAGCTGAACTAAGACTGTTGGGAAAAGAGCAGAAATATAATTATAATTCAGCAGTTTAGAAAGTAACACCCACTCTTTCTCTTCACCTGCATGAAGTGTGTAGCATTTCCATGGCGTGCGTGTGCTAAGAGGGGCCTCTGCAATTTTCCCACATTATTACAGATGGCACAGCTAATGACTTCTTCCATCAGGCATCTTTGAGACATGCACACAGCACTTATTTCCAAGCGCTGCAAATAATTCTGACAAATGGAATGTTCCATATGCGGCTGCATTCTGTTCTGGTGCCAGAACTGGAGTGCCAATTCACTAGAGGTTCCAATCAGCGCCATCTGATGCCGTGCCACACAGTTGTTCACTGTAACACATTTAAATACCACGCAGAGTCAATACGGATGGTTTCAGATGTGACACGCAACGCTCAAAGACTTTAACTGTGCTGCTTTGGGGAGAGAGGGATTTCTCTCTTGCTTTGTTTTAATCTCTAAAGCCAAAAATCTAATTTACTGTGTCTATATGACAGGAAATTTATCTACACTTCTGTACAATGAGTTTGTAGGGATGGCCTTGGTCTATCTTTAGCATCAATCTCAGACGGACAAATGGGAAGACGTCGATCACTCCCACAGCCCCACTAGTGGAGCACTAAATTGCACAGCAATGTGACAGTTTTGTCTCAAGTGTCCACTTCAGAGATGTGAGTGCACATCTGTCCTCATATTGCTCTGAATATTCTGGATGTCTGTGATGAGATGCATTCATACTCTAAAATACCTACAGCACATTTTGTAAATTAATAGAAAACAGCACATAGGACTTTACAATTTACAACGAACCAGGCCTTCATGGTCAAATAGCTGCCTGGAAACCACTGCTAAGGAGAGGCAACAAGCAGAAGAGATTTGTTTGGGCCAAGAAACACAAGGGATGGACATTAGACCAGTGGAAATCTGTGCTTTGGTCTGATGAGTCCAAATTTGAGATTTTTGGTTCCTTTGGTTTGCGTTTAGTTGAACGATCATTTATTTTTCAACAGGACAATGACCCCAAACACACCTCCAGGCTGTGTAAGGGCTATTTGACCAAGAAGGACTGTGGTGGAGTGCTGCGGAAGATGACCTAATCTCCACAGTCACTGGACCTGAAACCAATCGAGATGGTTTGGGGTGAGCTGGACCACAGAGTGAAGGCAAAGGGGCCAACAAGTGCTAAACACCTCTGGAGACTCCATCAAGAACTGGTTCACTTCAGGTGACTACCTCTTGAAGCTCATAGAGAGAATGCCAAGAGTGTGCAAAGCAGTAATCAGGATGGCTATTTTAAAGAAACTAGAATATAAAAGATGTTTTCAGTTATTTCACCTTTTTTTGTTAAGATCATAACTCCACATGTGTTCATTCATAGTTTTGATGCCTTCAGTGAAAATCTACCAATGTAAATGACCATGAAAATAAAGAAAACACATTGAGTGAGAAGGTGTGTCCAAACATTTGGCCCTTTACATATATACTATAACACAAACCAGATATGCACTTTGGAGGAAAAGCAAATAATTTGCTTGGTCCATGAGAAACAATTGTGATATATTGTGACATACAATTGTGACATATCCTCTGTGATTTCGCATAAGCATTTTGTGTAAAAAAACCAGCATCAACAGCAAATTTCTTTGTGATTATTTTCTAAAAGTAAAATTACATGCCAAACCACAGTAGCTGATACGGAAGAAATACCAGCCATCATTAATTCTCATTAGGGTGGTATACTACTTCCTCTATTTAATGCTCTAAAGGAGAGAGAGAGAGCATTAGTCATTATAGCTACAGTCTCATTATAATAATGAAAGGCATGTCTGAGGACTGAAGAGAGGAGATAAGCTTCAGCTGACCCTGTGCATGTGTTTCTGTAGAGAGAAGCAGACAGAAACAATCAAACAGTGAAGCAACTTTACTAGAATCTGAGGAACAATCAGTGACGCCGCTCGCCATCAAAAGACTCTTATGCTGTTATTGTTTTGGAGCGAGAGAGAGGTTAAAACACTCTATCAGGCAGGTTTATGGCTGTTTGACTCATTATGGCAGACGTCAATGCCTGTATTTAAGGTCATTTACGGTGGTAAAAACAAGATTGAATGATGGAGTACAAATGTTTTTCTAGCAGGCAGGCTTTTAGGCTTCCGTACAGGAAAACACATGTGAACATTATATTCGTCCATAAACCATTTCCAACACGTGTATTTCTCTCAACAACCCACATCAATGTATTTGAGGTAAAATATTTAAATTATTAAGATTTAAAAGTCCCTAAATGTTAAAATGACCTACAATGGATGCTGTATAGTAGCAGATTAAACTTAATTGTTCATTTATTCCACACTTCACATGTTTGAAGCGGTGTAGTTTCTATCATTGTGCTGTCGGTTCAATCTGTTCCTGACTGAGCCGTCTATACGCACAGGTGACGTACTTCTCAAACAACAGCACTCTGTTTATCCCTGTTTGACCGTCCAGACAACACAGACACATTTCATGCTCCACAAACTACAGCATCAATGCTTACTGCATGACTAAAATTAACACATTAAACAAATACAGGCCTAGCTGCTTTACATGAAGACACAAACTACTGCAAAACCTCTTTGTTATAAGAATGAGGAAGAAAAAGTTTCCAGGTAACAATTAGAGTTGAACAATGCAACTAAAACCACATCTTTTTCCAAAAAATGTCAGGTAAATGTATAAATGCAAATAAATATATAAAATGATAAATCCATGAAAAAAAAGAAAAATTAGTATGTATATATAAATACACACACATACAGTATATATTTCTTAATGTTTTTCTTAAATATATACATGTGCATGTGTTTGTATTTATATATACACCTTTATTTTGGATGCGATTAATCACGATGAATTGTTTGACACAACTAAATCACAAAAGTAATAAAGTTAGTAAAAATTATATTAAAAAGTTAGTAAAATTATATAATTATATATGCTGGCTGTTATATTACTAAATACAAATAAATTAATCTTTTACAATTTTTTTATAAAATCAATTTCATGTAAAAGCATGATAAATACATAAAAACTAAATCTTAAATATATAAGACTATATTATTAATACATATATACAGTATATATATGTATATATTAGATTTTCATATTATATTTTTGTATTTGTATTTGTAAATGTATATATATATACATATACATATACATATATATGTATATCTTTAATTTTATCACAGTGAATTAATTGTAAAAAGCTGATGTCACTAGCCTTAGCAACCATGAAACAAAAGGTTAGTATGCTCACGCAATTATAATGACCTTTTCATTAAGCATAGCAAAGAGCTTTTCTCTGAGCACTGAGCACAAGTCATGGATCAGTCTGACAACCTAATGACTCTCTCTGGGCTTATCAAGAAAGTCATCAATGCTTTTAAAACAGCGACGGGCTGTTCGTACCATAAATGTCATTCTTCAGGGCAAGTTGAACCAGGTACCTTCAGACAATTATGCAACCTGCATAAGAGATAGAGAGGACGATTACACAACCTGTTTTCCAATCACTCTGCGGTTGTGCTCCTAAACTTTATCCCATGCGAATGCCTCCGATCAAACAAATAGCTGGGATTTTTGACATAATGAGCAGCAGCTCCGCTGTTTGCATTCGCCTCATAGCAACAGCCCCATTCTGCTACTTTCATTATACAAAAAACCTAATTAAGTGTGTTTGAAACTCATTGAATAGCAAAGCCCCTCCTTCCCTGCCCCCTAAAAGCCAACATTAAATATCCCTGGACTCTCTCAAGCCTGTTTTCAACATCTCTGATTACATGCAAATGAAGTGTAGGGTCCTATTGAGACCACCAGCACCTCTCCCCTCCCCTCCCCACAGGCTCCGGTGACCTCCACAAGCCCCTGTGTCTCCCTTCGGGGTGCAGACGAGCCCTCCCTCCACGGCTGGCCGCAGCAGGGCTGGGGCTCTGATGACACACCGGGGAGAAACTAAGAGAGGGGGAAAAAGGTCTATTAAGGAGACAATGTGCTTCACAATAATCACCTGCCTGACTCTCGTCCATTACACACCGAAACCCTGCAGCGCCTTCTTAGAGGTCAGCCAAGGAGCTCATTTAAATAGAGATGCATTTATCTGTTTGAGGGTGACTTATGGCCTGTCGGATTGAGGCGCTGCTGGTAAACAGCGATTCCTACTGGTTCCCAAGATTGCAGATAGCTGGGAATCGTGGGGTATTTATTGATCTCCAAGAAGTGTGTGGCGTAGACGTAGAATAATAATAATACTGTCACTGCTTTCTGTCGTCGGAGGACCTGGTATTGTTATCATTTAAACATTAAAATCATATTCTGAGGTACTGGCTACATCATATTTGAATATGTGTGAATGCTAATATGAACAGATATCATTTTAATGCTTAGATGGCTTTAATCTGTAATATACTTTATTATTTGTGCAAGAAAATTGAATTAGAATTTTGTTGGAATAAAAAAATATATATATATATAGACAAATATGCCATATAGACAAACAAAAAAATAGACATTAAAAATAAAATCAATTAAAAAAATCTAAGAAAGCATGCATAAAAATGTCAAATATTTAAAAGGAATAACTTTTTGGTTATATGTATGGTAATTAATACAACTTTAATTTCATAAATTCTATAAATTAAATCACTATATAAATTAATTGAATAAATGTTTAAATATAAAAAAAACAATAATTTTAAAAACATAATACATGCATAATAAATAGACGTAAGTAAATAAATAAAGTACACATAATAAAATGTCGTTACATAATTTAAAAATAGCTAATTTTAAATGTCAAAATAACATCAAGGTGACAAGAGTGTAAGAAATATATATATATATATATATAAAGTAATACAAATAAATTGCATTATAAATATTGTATAAACATGTAGACATATGTAAATAAATGTAAATAATAAATAAAAGTATAATCCATTTTAATCCATATATGGATTATATGGATGTGTCTGCGTGATACAAAATTTAGATATGTAAAAATATGTAAAATACATGTTAAAAATAACATTATTTAAATAAAAATGCTTATATGAGACATCTTAGATCTTCTTTGATGCCAGATATCAAAATAAATAATGAAAGTTTAGTTAATAGTTTAACAAATAAAATATATAATATATCATTTAACGTGTGTAACAAATAAAGAAGTAGAATTGAAAAACTTTTGTGCTTTATCAACATGCAGCAGTATGTGAAATCTGAGACTCTGTCCTGGACAAAATGAGATCCCAATTGGTCACAGGAGACACATATGAGATGCACGTTAATAACAGGTGTAAACAGGGCCAGAGTTACACCCCGGGTCAGATACGCTCTCCGAACATGAGCGCTTTCAGCCAATTTAAAACTGAAAAGCTTTCAAGCTTTTATGGATTGTGCAGATCTCCCTTTAACAACCCAGACGAGACACGTTGCATCACCCTAAAGTCTTTTATCCACCTCCAGATCTGATTGTACAAAGAGCAGAGGGGTTAGGACCCAGGCGGAGTTGTTGTGGTCTGTCTAGGTCTGGTCCCTTTTGATTTACACATCCAGTATCTCCATATCTGTCATCCATTTCCTCCCATTTAACTTTATGACTCTTGGGGACTGTTTGAAGATCAGGGGAGGAGGACGGACCGCTGCGGGGAAAGGGAAGTCAGAAGTCTCATGAACAAAGTGTCTATATGTCTCTCTCTCACACACAGCATGTCTTGTTCTTCTCAAAGCCAGTGTCACTCCTCAGAGCCGGGTCGTTGAGCCTGATGACCACACCACTTAAGAGATGTTGAACAAACAGAGAGCTGTAATCACCAAGAAAGACCTGAGGAGGAACTCAAGAGAGCCATCGCTGGAAATCAAGAAGTTCAAGGAGCAAATAAGCCTCGAGATGCTCGCTATGGGGCCTCTCTACGCTAATATGAGCGCTGACTGAATGCAGATGAAATTGTAGCTCTATGGAAACTCTAACAGGGTCTCTGTGTATCCTTGAGAAGGGGCAAGGGAAAGGGCAATGGGTGGGACGCTGCATTGTGGCTTAACCATTATTCAGATTAATGTGACAGTGTTTGGGTATTAGTGCCTGTTGAATCGTCATCATGATGGAAACTAAAAGGCAGCTATTTGTTTTGTCTTCATTAACTCCAGAGTCAGAAGTTCAGATAAACCCAAACGTTTGGAAGAGGAAAAAAAACAATGCCTTTCATGTGCCACAGCAAATCTGAAACATGCAGAGAACTATAATTTAGAACAATAAAGAGAAGATCAATGTTAAACAGTTCCATGCTACTGTCCTGTCTGACATCCATATAGATCCCATTGGAACATTATAATAATAAGCCGATTGTGAAACTGATGACATGAAGAACCAACTGCCTTCATTTTAATATTAATGATAGTGTAGAGAACATGTTAGTTTATCTTAATCAGGATTTGACAGGATTTGTCTTCATTTATGATTATTTAGTTTTGGGGAGTAATTAAGAATAAACTGACACATTGAAAAAGCTCAGATTTTGATCAATCAAATCCACCCTTTGCGAAGCATTTGAATATTTACAACTTTTGCCATCTGTTATTTTCTCAGACATGCTTTAATAAGTAACCACAAGCATATCTATGTTTGAGTGGCTTTAAACATTTTTATATGGAAATTAACCAAAAACAGGGTTAGCCAAAGTACGGTTAACCAATTGACCAAAAATATTTTTGCAAGTCACACAAACTACATCCAGAGAGCAAAGGCTTTTTTCCCTATTCCTAAACTTTCAAACATAAACACACACACAAACACACACATATATATAATTCATATTTTAACCAGAGTTATCAAATATTTCATTTATCATCATTGAGAGATAAAAGAAATATGAAGAAATATAACCAAGGTGGGTGGGACTTGGGACTTTTTTAAAATCATTTTCTTATTACTTTCTATTATTGAAGTTTAGGTGAGCAACACAAAAAGGTAAATTCTATTAAAATATCATCAGCTCTTCCAGTTGTTTATCTCTGGCTAACGCAATGATGCTGGAAATCTTTAAAGCTCTCCTTAATCAATACCGTACACATCCAATAAAACTAAAGCCAGGGGCTTAAGAGAGGTGAAGATCTATTTACTGGTTGGATGAAGCAGAGAGCCTGCAGTGCATATGACGTATCACAACACTAAAAGCCCCACAGCCATCTGATCTCCTTCACTGGCTGAAATCAAGATACTTCTGAGAAATTCTCTCCTGACAATGAGTCCGAGAAAAGAGCGCCCTGGTTTCTGGTGGGGAGATTGTTTCGCGTAGGTTATCCACCAGTTGTCCATGTATTAAGTTTACCAACTTGGCCTCTCGCTGACCTGGCTGGATGAGCTGGTTTCAAAAGAAGATTGATCTGTGCATGATCTCTGACAGGCCTGAGAGAGTCATTGGGCCCTGGAGAGTAGCTCAGAAGCAAGGCTAAATCAACACCGACTGCATGCTTCTCATAGCCCACTGTCTCAGGCCCCAACCCGCCTGCTCCACCGAGCCCAACTGACCTTGGGCACCGGATTGACCACAACTGCTCTCTGCAACAATGTAAGCTATGGCGGTAGTATGGTTTCATCAGGGTACAAAAACAAGGTCACTTCTAAATCTGACCTCCTTTTGGCTGTAATGTTAACTAATTTCACAAATTGTACTAAACACGTATCACTAAACATAGTGCAAAAATCATGTTTGATCCCTCAACTAACAAGTAACCATCACAGAAAATGTGTATCTGAACATAGAAATGAAGGCAATACAAGTCAGAAGATAATGCCATGATATAAACTGCAAAAACCAGCTTAGATTTTCTGTCTTATTTCCAGCCCAAATATTTAGAAATTCTTAAATAAAGGAGGATTTTCTAGACATTTAAAAATCATTGACAACAATAATTTTTCTCGATCCTTCTTCATTTAAGAATTTTTAGATATTTTGGCTGAAAAAAAAACTAAGCTAGAAAAGCATTTTGTGCTATGTATTTACGAACCAAAAACATGGAATGGCGATAAAACTTTACACGTGTAAAACATAGTGCATTCATTTCAGTATCACTACAAATAACCAAAAAACACAATGTAATCATGGTTCATTTGTTTTCATTACGAATAAAACCAAACAGATCTAAATATCTTCACTGCCCATAGTTTCAGCGAAACACAATGGAAAACACGGTTACAGGCAAAACCTCAAAAATGCTCACATCAAAATTCCTTGAGAACTTCTTAGAAAGAACTACTGCGAATTATACTCTGCTTTCTTGTTTTTGCTTTTGGGTAATCAGCTTCAATTTCATAAAATACAAGAACTTTAAGGCTGATAATTATCTGCAATTCAAAAATATGTAGCAACCACAATATGGATGCACATGGATGTTCGAGAAATCTGACACCATTTTAATGAATTCCCTATACTCTAATCCCTTTTGTCGATATCTATGGTTCTTGTGTATGCTAAATAAACTATCAGGCTCAGATTACAAGATTTTGTGGTCTCAAGCACAGATAAAGAAACATTTTGTAACCAGGCAGGAAAGCCATGTGCTCCTAAATGCCAGAAAGAGGAGAACACAGTCTGGTTTTCACACAGCTGCGGTAATCTAAACAGACGCACTGTGCTTTAAAAAGCCAGACCTATTCCAGGAGGCAATCTCTGCTCTAGAAAACCGAAGGGGAAATCTCTCAAATGTGACTGTGAGGGACACAAGCCAAATATGAAAGGTCAGATACTCATTTAAGGACAGCAGTCTTGAGTTCAACAGGTTTACATCTTCTAACCTTTTTTCTTGCACTAAATATTTAACTTTTTTCCCCATTTGTTTCCTTATGTTTAATCTATTTTTCTCTCCGGGTCACCTGAGTAACAGCTGAGAAGTCTATTGCAAAAATGCATGCAAATCAAAAATAAATGCAACATCTGAGCCTCATGTTTTCATTACGTTCTTTAGTGCCAGAGGAGTCCTACAGCACTGCTGACACTGATGTGAGTTTTCTTGAATGGCATGGAAAAAGAACTTTAATTGTTTGTTTGCTAAATGTGTGCAGACTAAAAGTGGCTCATTTAACTGCTATAGGCTCTATAAATGGGCCTGATGTAGGTTTAACATGGCCTTGACATCAGAAGATTCCAATTCAGGCCATAAGAATAAACAGGAGTGGGTTGTTTAGTACATGTGATGCTAATTTAACATGGTTAAAAACTCAAGTAAATAGAAAACCAGCCACAACCATCAAATAAAAAAAAACACTGCATGATTTTAACAATGGGATTTAATAAAGAATAAAAGGACACAAGAAATCAACATACATTAACATTTATTTTACAAATGGGTCATTTACAGCTAATAAGGTAAATGGTGAAGCTGTTGCTCATGCATATTTAATGTGCATTTAACAAAAGCCCTTAACAATCAGCAGGTGAACTAGTCTTGGTAGCACTGGACACTTCTCAGACAGACTGCGTCTGTAATACACTGCTTTAGCTCAGTCATACCTCCTATTCCATTTCCATGTATGGCTAACCAAATATATTAAGTTATAAATATCTTTAAAAAAAAAGTAAACCATGTATGAACAATGCATTTACATAGTACTGGCTATGCAGATGCATCACAGCAAAAGCCGAATTTATAATAAATACAAAAAAAAAAAAAGTTAAAAAAGGCTACAAACAATGACATCAAGGGGGTAAAAAGTGCAGGGGAAGGCATTGTGCTGGACAGATCTTGAGTTCCCAGCTGACCGACAGGCAGTTTTAGGCCATGCAGCTGATTTCTGTCTAGGCACTTGATTGTTTGATAAGGGAGAGAAGCCAATTTGATTGGCTGCATCCTAACTGATCCCAGTGTTCCTTGAGTCTCTCACACTGTGGTCATAAGTTTTAACGAGCCTGATCGGAAACGTAAGATCTTCTTCTTCAAGTTGTGGGAAGCCTTGATTTTGACAAATGCCTTCGCCTGTGCTGACGTCATTCCATGGGATCCTGTTCCCGTTTGGTTAAACTGGGGCCAGTTGACCCCTGCACTCCCCTCAGAGTCACTGCTAGTGCTGCTCTCAGCTACATAGTCTGCCTCACTAGCGCTCGACTCGCTGTCACCAAAACAGTTGGTGGTGTAGTTACTGCGTTCATCCTCGCTTGTGTCCAGAATGGTGGAATGGAAGAGGGAGGCGCATTCTGCCGAATATTCAGAGTCGCTTCCCACATAGGCGTAGGGGCTGGTGTAGTGTGCGTTTGATGGCAAGTACATGGCTGACATGTGGCCCAGCATTTCGCGTTTTTGCCTGCGGTGAGCCCTCTTGAAAGCCTCCTCATATGGAATTTCATGGAGACCCCTTGGCCGGCGGTGGTAGTCGTTGCGCTTGTACTTAGGTTTGGCCAATACTGCCTCATGATGTCGGTGATGTCCATGGTGTCTCTGGGCAGAAGATCGACCCCCTGTGGAACTGGTGTGCTTTTCAAGGATTTGTCCTTCAGGGATGGAGGCAGGAATTCTCTTAGCTTTTGTGGAGGCCTTCTTGGAGGACCTGTGCATGTGGTGGCCATTGTCCACTTGTCGAGACCGCCTCGATCCTGTCCGAGGCTTGTCACGAACAGTCTCAGAAACATGCTCGTAATCGTAAGGTCTACTTTTGGCACTGGTGGAATTTTTCACTTTGACAATCTTAATGTTCTTGGTGCCACCCTTGCGGAGATTTACATTCTGCTTCTGAGCAGGGATGTACTGGGCACTGACCAGTTGACCTCCCTCATCTTGACTTTGCGAAGATGAACCAAGGCTGAGCAACTCTGTAGCCAGCTGTTTGGCGTCTTTAGCACAACTTGCTGGCGCCTGATCCTTAGGACTTCTCTTAAGAGGGCTTGTTTTCATTGCCGGTCCAGATTTATTGTCCTCCACAGTGTAATAAGAATGCTTGTTGAGTTTGGGAGAGGAAACTGCATTCGGACTGCCTAAATCCTGGCAGTCCTTCGATGCAACACTTAAAGGCTGGCCTTTAGTGGCTCCAGAAACTTTCTTCTTCATGACGCAGCTAGTGTTATTATCATTGGTGGTTGTGTAACCATTCTGTAGCTGACTTGGAGAAAAGTATGCTCCATTTTGTAGGGTTCCTCCCTTGGAATCAGCAGACCACTGTCTTTGGGGCGAAGCTGTTCTTGGCTCAGTGCTAGTTGCTGATGCATCTTGTAAACATGTCTGCCAGTTAGGTTTGAGGTCAGAGGTCCATTGCTGGGCCTGGACAGCAGCAGGGGCCCTTGAACAAAGACTAGCCTGCCTTAAAATGCTCTTGGAGGGGTCAGTGTTGATGCTTGTTCTGGGTTTGTTGGTCCTCAAGGGTAGCGCCCTCCTCTGAAGTAGCCCAAAGATATAACTATCCAGTTTTTTGTTTGGGAGTGTTTGAGAGGCATGCCAAGATGAGTTTTGGTTGTCCACAATCTGCTCAGGTTTCTGTTCATCACTCGATGCTTCACCAGCCTTGGAGAAGTTACAATCGTCTTTGAAGTGACTTGTCATGGATTGAAAGTAGATGGGGCTCTGGACAGCCACCGCATGGAGAGGGCTGGGGTAACGGTAAACATCATTACCGTTTTTGGCAATGAGGTCACAGTGGAACTTGGACTGGCCATCGCAGGAGCCATCCGGGGAAGGGGAGTAGGATGCTGAAAGAGACCGACGGACTGTTCCAGAACTCGAGTCTTCGCATTGGCAATCACACTCGGCACAACTGCTAAGCTCATCTGTAAACCAGAGGACACAACAGTTAATTCTACAAGAAAAGACAACATCAGATTACTAAAACATCTGATTTTGAGATGTCATGGCCTGTGAGAGTAGATTATTTCTGATTTCTAGAGCTGGGTGGGTGGTTGATTAGTTTTCATGTGCTAATTAGCCTTTTGTTGCAAGCTTATAGGTGTGGCTCGGAGAGCCATTAGCAATGCTGTGAAACTGTTTCTATCTCTGTCTGGGACCAAACTTCTCTCGTTTCACCTCTATTTGCACAGTCAGGCTTAAGTGATTACAGAATGCTTTCTGCAAACGGTAATGCAACACAAAAACGGATGTCATTTGAAGAAACTAGAAACATACGAACAAAGCGGCCTTTCTTTGTGACAAGAGCTTTTAAGCCAGAGGAAGAAATCACCATTAAGTAAATAGTTCTGCATTTGGTTAACAAAGCTAAAGAAGGCAACAGCGTTTCAAGACTACATGAAACAGTGCTGATGGGTAAGACCAGTCGGAATGACCCAGAAACCTCAAACCGTCACAAGAAGACTCTCACCTGCAGGCTTAAGCCTTCCCTCGGAGGCACAGAGCGAGGTGTCGAGGGGGGTGCACAGGCAGGTGGTAGAACGACAACTGGACAAACACTCGCTGAAGACAGAGTTGGAGGAATTGGAGAGGGATCCTGAAGCCCCGTCGCTTAGGTCGTAAAAGCCTGGGAGGAAGAGGGCGAGAGATTAACACATTAATTTGACATTTTCATGAATGAGGTGACAAAGACTGTGCTTTTCCGCTCTTAACTGAGCTCTCTTCTGGAACCTACTTCCAATTACAATTTGAATAATGTAGCTTCCAGGAAGGTATCCATTTGCAAGAGGAAACAGAGCTAGGAACTAGATCTCCATACATCACAATTGATATTAGCATTAAAATAGTGAAGTAAGGAATAAACCCATTGCAGCTACTACAAGCACAGCCAAAACAGCTGTTGGCATTAAACAAAAGTCCTCAAAGACTGAAGAATCTTCACATTAGAATCGGTTATAAGGCCACTTTAACAATAGAGACTTTCAGAGAGGAGCATACACACATGTAATCAATCTCCACTTTATATAACCTTCCTCCAACAAAAGTGCAGTCAGTCCCAGCACTAAAATGACCTCTCGTATTTGGAATGTAAACCAATGGAGCTGCAGCAGGCCTCTAGCACAGGGTGCAGATTGTTCGTATTACCAAATTAGTGCTTAAGCAAAACAGCTAAGCAGTTTCCAACAGACATTAGGGCTTGCAGGTACACAAGCCACTACAGGCCAAAAGCACATAATGTCGTCTTGTGCAAAGTGATATAATTTCAACAGGACGTCTGATTGCCTCCCTCGGGTGGTTGTCAAAGATTAACAATCATTAAAAATGTTTTTCAGTGCTTGTGAATCCGTTTTATTGGAAACCCTGCCTACGCTGACTGCTAAGATTGTTTTGACGATCAAACATGCAGTGTTATGCTTTACAAAAGATACTAACCTGAACTTGGCCGGCTGTCCGTTTCCACATGTTCATGCGAAGTCTCTGTGTCCAAACGCAGGTCACTGATCTGCCGGTCTAATTCCTGGAGCTGGTTGATCAAACCTGCATCTCGTCTCCTGAGGCAATTCTACAAACAAACAATACATATTGCAAAGATGTTAATACAAAGTTTCATGCACGTCTAATAGTTTTGAAGCTTTATAATTGCTGAGATTGTTTGCCCTGCAGCCCTAACAACGATCTGGAAGCAACTGCATTTCTCAATGCCGGTGGCCTCACGGCACTGATCAGACAGATGTAATGAACTAAATTAGAGTCACACCTCGTATGGGAATAACCGTTCGACTTCTGCAATTGGATGCATCTGACAACACCCATATCATGTGCTGCATTCCAAATTAAGCGTGGCGAAACGGCAGACTGAGGAAAATGTGGCCCCTTCAAAGCAGACGGACATTACTTCAAATGACCTATAATCAGAGGCATGTTATCTGCTGCAAATTTTAACTGCTGTTCGCTGACAGGGGAAGTAATGCAGTGCAGATTCCAGGCTATATGGAGCAGTGGAATGGCGTTTCCTCTGCTGCAGACCGAGGCTGTAAAAAAGCCTGGTCCTGACAGGCGGGCTGCGAGTGATTTATGGGCCCTGAGCTCTCAGCATGCTGGGCTGTGCAGACCATTTTTACACAAAGTGCCATTTGCAGAGCACACCGACAGTTATTTTGAAACGGCATCAAATTAACCCCAGACCACTGTTGATTGCCTGGTCTTGGGTTTTGCTGGTTTATACACAATTCATTCAGTTCAGCTTAGTCAAAGACCACAGAGGAATGGTTGTTTGTTACTGGGAAGTCATAAGGACATTAGGCATTATATGATCCACAAATTACCATTAACTTAAATGTAGTTCTGGGTGTGAGGCCTGCAAACAAACTGACCTCAGAATAAACAAGTGTAATTATGGGGAAGACTTAAGCCACTTGTGTACATGTCTGAGGCTTTTGCAAAGCCAGGAAACAAATCCAAACCTTGTAATTCTCTTCTGTATACAATACATTAACCACAATAAGTGGACCTGTAGGCTCACAATAATGGAAATGTTTGCAAATACCTCAAGTGGAACCAGGTGTCTTTGGCCCAACTGTTAAATTTAATCTTGGTCATCCTCTAAAGACAGCAGGGGGCTTTAGCTGGGCTTGTAAAAAGTTCATTTCCATTGAAACCCATCAACTAATCTCATTCAGGCCGGTTGGACCCCCTCCTAGACTTGCATTAGAAGCTCAGGGATGTTCTACTGCTTCCAGGAAGTTTGATTTAAATAGTTCTCTTTCTGTTTTAATGCCATTCTAATGATTATAGGCTGTAAGCTACAGTATAATCACCACATAACTACTAAGGCAAAAAGAAAATAAAGAAATGAATAAAATAAAAACTTCCATTGCATTTTATTATCTATTATGTTCTACTATTCTAAAATCCAAATAGATTTTAGATATTAATTAGGTGCAATGCACATAAATGTGAAATTACGCCCATAAAAAAAAATCTCAAAATAAAGTCACAAAATAAAGTGTTAATTGCATTCAAATGCATAGTTATGAGACCTCCCTTGCAAAAACGTACAGTGGTGGTACCATGTTTATACTATGCCACTTTCATGCATACTATAGTACTGTGGGATTATCATCACTTACAAAATGACACTGGTAGTTCCATGGTATTGTTGTAAGTACATTTCTTCAGAAATATTTGCAAAAGAAAAGTTACACTACATATAAACTAGTTTAACAATAATAATGGCAAAAAAACAAAAACTCACCAATTGTTTTCTAAGCAATAAAATATTTTCCTCCAGAAGTTTCTCTTCAGTGTTCAGATAGCTTTCTTCCACTGTAATGCAGGGTTTGTCCTCTCCCCCGGGCTCCTGACAGTTCAACACACCCCTGACCAGCAGCTCCTGTCTCTGTCTCAGATACTCCAGCTCGGTCAGACCCGCGACAGTCGCGTCCAGACGCTCCCGGGTTCGGACCCGCTCCACTTCACCGCGCGCCTCGCATTCCTTCCGATCCCGCATCACGAGCGCGCAATAATCCCTTGACAGCAGCATCTCTGACAACTCATTCATTTATATATCCAGCGGTGATAGCGCTACGGATTCTTCTTATGAACAAAGTGCATCTGAGAAACACTTATGACATGGTAAGATAATTTCCATGTATTAAAAGTAATCATGAAAAGCAAAAAAGAATCCCAAAATTCATAGAAAAGGGAAAAAATGAAAATAACTTTTTGTGATATAGATAAATGGCATTTAAATGCTGTCGCCCTTGCTTTAGATCAGTATAAAAAAGTCCAAATCCATAGACAGAGAGGGCGTTGATGTTTGCAGTCCGGATGATACTGAGATCTGAATGCGTTCTACAGTGAAGAGCTAAATCACACTCACACACACACACACACACTCGTAGAAAACCATGCTGAGGATGCGGCGGGGTCCTAACGCCCACCTCGTTCACCCCTGATCTCCTGTACTATGGTAGCGTCCTTTTTATGCATGATGAAAAAAAACCCATTACAATAGGCTAAAACAACATTCAGACCTGCATAAGACGGTATGTAGCTACTAATCCCAACTGCATAAAAAAATCATACACAGTTTTGTTAGTTTATTCTATAAAAACAGGAGTGCGATTTGTAGTGCTGGCAGAAACATGCGAATTAATATATGCACGCAAAAACAAGCTTACAACAGGAAATATGACGAGATTAACAAGTAAAGTATTTTATTTATGTATCAAAATGTCTTTAATTTATTTATTTAGCAGTTCATTAAAAAGTACTATAGTAAGGTGATGATATCAGGTGCTTTGTGATGACCATATTTTAGATAATTGATATGATATTTAACATGCTATTCACACTAAAAATATCAATGTGGTAGGTTCTTAAAAAAGTAGTATTACTTTAGTTAGCATCATGCTTAAATGAACAGGAAAACATGCAAGGATAAGGACATAATGCATAAGGTATGTATAATAACCTAATATGTTTAATAACTTGCAGCACAGATAATGACATAAATTTCAGATGATTAACTAATATTAATTAAGATTTATTGCAATGTGTATTTAAAGGCACTCAGGTGGATGACTGCCCTCTGCTGTTGTTAAAACAAAAACATCCTTCACTTGTGTATGTATATATAGCTTATAGCTTATATATATACACATCCATACACTCATTCACACATACACACATATACATAAAGTACCTTTTTTTACTTACTCCAACACCTCACTTATTATAATTATATTGCCTATATATAAAATATAATTGTATATACTGTATGTACATATAAATAAAAAAAATGTGTCTGTATATATATATATATATATATATAAAAGTCTCACCAAGATGTAGGTGAATATACATGAACTCAAATAAAGAATGATCTACAGGTTTTCTGAAAGACGGATCTGTAAAACATATGTTTAAACATTATTTCTGGTAATAGACTCCACAGCTGCTTCTATAAGAGCTTGAAGTCACATTTCTCAACTAGCTCATTAGTCAGACGCGTGGAGAACTCAAAACAGACAGATTTGTTTGAAAATGCATCTGTGAAATGAATCAAGGATTTACATATCGAGTACGTAATTGTTCTGGCAGATACAGTACTAGTTTGGATAGGCAGGTTTGGCTTTCATTTTAGACCTACATGAATAAAAAAACAATAAACAACCCACCGTTTCTAGAATTGATGGATTCTGGTAACTTTCTTCCAATTAAAGAAGGGAAGAGACATATATGAATATAGTTTCGCTCACAGCTCTGACGGACAAACTCTTTCCACAGTTGCGTGTCTAATGAAAAACACTGCACCTCTCAAAGCCCTGTCCATCAACGTCAGCCAATGGCTCAGACAGTTTCGTTTGATTTGCAGCTAAGCAGGCGGTGAAGATGAGTCAAAGAGAGGAGGAGACCCTCAGTAGACGGCACAAAGCTTAATCTCTCTTTCTAAACACGACAGGGATCGAGGAAATGGGATCCATGGCTGCTTCTATGAGGAACAGATGTTTGAAACACAGCTGGTGACCCTCTGAAACATTAGCCCTGGCCGAACGGTTACACAAGCACACAGAAATACACACACGGTCAAGGATGTGGAAAGTGGCTTAAGGCACAAACTCAATAATTGGACAGAGTCGTGATTGCAGGCCGCCACCTCAGGCTACGACTGCGGGACAGGAAGTGACCCGGGATATACATACATTGTAATTGGATCAAAGGCTGTAGTCTTTGTGCCACCAGAATCAAATCTCTCAGACAAACAGGATCAACCTTTCCTTTCATTGCCAGGTTTTCCACCCGAAAGCTCAAATATGATACAAAAGCGATCAAGTGAGAAGTGTGCATTTGTCTTCATTAAAATAAATCGAACTGTTTTTGTAGCCAACCCTTGATTATTTTATGTAAATCTTTTCCCATAAATCTGACCCAGAAAATCCAGACACTTTCCCTTAGACTAGCTTTTGCTGGTACAAAGTCACATTTGTGCTTTAACCTAATCCAATCACTCACAGTAATTACCTTATGAATTTTGTAAGGCCCATTAAACGAGAACAGGACCCCATTATGTAGGACTGGCAGGAACATTGGGAATAAATTAATACATCTAAATACATCAAAGCCTACAGCGCTACAGATGCAGAACTGTTGGGACAAATTGAGCAAATGCGGCATGAGGATTTATGAGCATGATAGCAGTCGTCAACCTTCACCTATATCTTATATCATACTGGACACAGAGCGCTTTTATACAACACATCAGTCATATAGATGTTACTAGGTCAAATTTACACTCAAAGATTGTAGATACCAGCCAAAAATAACTAATTCTAGGTGTTTGTTTTAGTATTCCTGCCATGGTGGAAACAAAACTTGAAAGTGTTCTATTAGGAAGCCTAATGAAACTTCAATGTCAAACGGGCGCTGTGCTAAACCTGCAGGTGTCAACGAGGAGTCTGTGATTGTGATTTGGAAGGAAGAGCTCGTCTGTTCACCACACACTGTGAGAAACCGCACGCACTCATCAATACTGTTGACAGGGATGCTGGATAAAACTCAAGGCCAGATCATTGTTTGACAAATCTCTGTGCTCTCCTGAGGCTGCAGAGAATAAAAAAAAACTTTTGGGGCTTGGAAAAATTCGTATAAATAAATTCCATATCTCTTCGTCAAGACAAAACAAGTCTTAGAGGGGTCATCCGGTGGTACATGCACTTTTACAAGCAGTTTGGACTGAAATGTGTGTTGGGAGTGTGTACACAACCCCTCTACAATAATAAAGATCCACCAGTAGCTTTCTTTTTATTTAATAAAAATAAGTTGCCCCTTCTGAAATCAAGCCATTCTCAAATGCATGTGGCCACTCCCACAATAGTTGATTGACAGCAGCGTGTCACACAGACTGAACTGGTGTCTTACCTCAGACCCGCCCTGA
>JAUCMT010000036.1:2337533-2349807 GCA_032357475.1 Enteromius thamalakanensis
TGGGTTTTAATAATTTATTAAATACTTAAGCATTTGTCAAACGCAACTTACATTGAATTCAAGGAGCCGGGGAATCGAACCTATGATCTTGACTATAGTGCTTAATTTATTTCAATATATAAATATATATATACACACACGGAACATGATCTTTACTTAACATCCTTATGATTTTTGGCCTCATTTTGACCCATGCAATGTATTTTTGGCTATTGCTACAAATATACCCCAGTGACTTAAGACTGGTTTTGTGTCCAAGACCACACACACACACATATGCATATATATATATGTGCAGGTGATCCTATAGGAGGAGGAAGATCTAATGTAAAAACCTAATTTATAATATTAGCTATTCCTTCACTTGAAGCATTGCTGGGAAAGTCTGGAGCCCAATGAGAAACAGATATGCCACCAAGACCACTTTATTAGCGCCAAACGATTTCAGATTTCATTCTGAAATCACTTCAATAAGGACTGCATATTTTTTCTGCTGTAAATATTTTACAGGGGTCTAGGGTGGGGTACCACAGTCTTCAAAACCCAGCTGTCCAATTCGCAAGTTCTAAATCAAAAACGGCACTATACGCTTTCATTGTTTTGAGAGCTTTCTATAGTCAACCCATATTCCATGAAAGTTTTAAGACCCTTCAGTCCTGTTTTTAAAACCATGAATCAATTCACTGAACATAGCGCATGGAGAGTGTATTGTTTCCAGAGAAAGAGGTGGAAACAAAGACATTTTAAGAGCACCTAGAGACCACAAAGCATTCGACATTAATTCTATTTTGGACACTCAGTCTAAGAAAGATGGAGAGAGAAATAGAGCAGTTTTTCTGTCTTTACAGTACCTCTGTATCCAGGACCGGTCGATGTGATTTTGATGGGGGCTTCTTTCTTTCTGAACACATATTTAATCAATATCCATCTCCAGTCTCTTTCCATCCAGCAGCTTCATGTGTATATTTTGTCTGCCGCATTTCACAAAGGTCACCTGGAACTAATGCACCTTAAATCTGTGAAACCGAAAAACAAATTACATGCAGGTTCCTGAGGACATGGCTTTCAGAAGCGGAAAATATCTGTAAGATTGGACAGAGATCTGTTTATAGCGGTGACAAACAACAATTGCCTTTCTTGGAAAAACTATTCGGTCTTTGGAATGTAACACAGACAAATAAAACAACTGAACAATAGTTCTTTCTTTGTTCCTTTGTAAGACAGTTTGAAAAACCACTTCATTTGCATTCATAGATTGGTGAATTCGTGGTAATTAGCATCCTGCATTTGCAGTTGGGACTCAGCGGGCGCATATGCAGGGATTTCTTCTGTCTGGTTTTGGCACATGGCCCGAGGCACAGATCAAACACACAGTAGAGCCACTGTAAAGCAGCAGCAGAAAACAGTAGGTATTCTGGGAAGGTATTAGAAATAGTCTCAACCCTGCTTTTGTTTTTCTGGCTCCACCTGTAAGAATCCCTTGCTGTCAGTGGCGCTGAATAATTAATACTCTCGCAGACATATGCACGCTTCTGCACCGCCATCAATCTCACAGTCTGAGCCTCTCAGCAGTTCACAACAGCTCTTCATGCATGTGACTCATCGGATTTTCTGTTAAGGAATGAATTAACTATGACTAAACACCATGTCAGGACTGTCATATTGAGTTTTTAGCGATGCCAGAGAGGTACTGACAATAAACAAAGATACATCTGATTCAATTCAGTTCAGTAAGATAAAATTAAAACTTTTCAAGTGTTCAAGAGAGATACTCACAACAAAGATATAAACATGTATTTGATTCAGTTGAGTTTAGTACAAATAAAATAAAAATAAAACAAAAAGGTTTAAAGGTGTGCCAAATAGATATAACCAATAAAGATGTGAAAATATAAATATATAGAATTTCAGTTACATTCAGTAAAAAAAAGTAAATAAATAAAATAAAAAGTAAATAAATATTTAATATATAATATTTAATAAATATTTTTTAAATTAAAATTTAAGTGTGCCAGATAATAGATGTGCAGAAATAAAGATACATGTTTAGTTTCTGTTCAATCCAATAATAATAATAATAATAAATTAATTTAAAATACATTTAAAAATAAAATAAAAAATGTCATATATCAAAATGAGAATAAATAAAATAGTTATATAATAAAATAAAATACTTAATTTAATCAAGTGATCATAGCAACACAGTCTATGAACATCTTAGCAAGTCTATTACCGAATGGTCAAATACTGAAGTTCATGACCATTTCATCCTCTCTGTACAGCTGTTGAAACAGCTGTGTTTCTTTGATGTTGCGATACAGAGGTTGAGGATAAAAGCTGTTGTACTTCCTGTCCTCTCTCAGCATGCCTGCCGTCTCTGGCTCTGAGGGTCAGCGGCTGCACTCAAAGCAAACATCTGGAGACATCTGCTTCCCTCAGCCTTTACCTCATACAAAATCAGCCGGACATCGGTGTCTTTGATGACACAAAACACTAAAGTGTAAAAATCAGACAGGTTTTTGTGAACACTACATATTTACACGACTTCAATCTCTTCGGCAGCAACAGAAGGGATAAAAATCAATCTTATTTGCATTTCAGCAGAGTCAAACTCCCAGAAGGAATTCGTTTACATGCCTAAACCACTCACGACTGCATAATTGATAATGGAGCAGCATCACCTAAGGTCAAACAACAACATTCTCACTCCCTTTATGGTTCTTTATCTCCACAAAATCAATGCTTTCTCGTATGTGCTCCTATGGCTAGAACAATGTGGCCGTCCTAGACTCGATCTAAGCCAAGGAAACTGTATGTCCATCCATCATCTGATCTGGCAGTGTGAGCGCAGCCTGATTTCCATAAACACACACAGACAGCTTCCATCTGTAGCCCTTCACTGGACGCCAAACCTTACGCGGCATAATTAATCTCAGGCCGAGCGAGGAGCCATTAGCAAACACATTGTAGCTGCAGACGTATTTGCGGGACGAGTGCAACAACAAACGAGAATTTGGATGTCTTACGAGAGTTTTTTTTTAATGTTTTCACAGTCTGAAGGAGAATTATTTGGCCAGTGTCCAGTACCCATCCTCCCCTGCGGTTCTCTTATCCATGGAGGCTCCATTAAAATCCCGGAGCGAGATAATCAAACCCCTCCCTAACACCAATTAACATGCATTCAACCCAGCGGCGCAACACTTGGCCAAGAAATCTGCACTGTGTCCAAACAAACTCTCACATTTGACTAGGAGAAGTTAATAGTCTCATTAAATAAGCTCAACTCCCCTTCAGTGCTGCTGAGACATTTGGGCTGTTGAAGATAACGCAATAATCTTAATGCAATGATGTGACTATTATCAAACGCATTCTTCAGAGCTGTGAGAATTATTTTTATATGGGAAAGCAGCTGACATCCAATAGTTGTGGTGAAACTTTGTCTGCAAAAAAAAGGGTTGGATTCATTAACATACATTTAAAATGCACAAATTCAAATAAATCAACATTAAAATCTAAAGCAAACATGAATTAACAATATAAAGGGGTATATTTAAAAATAACTTAGTTTAATAAACGCAGGGAAAAATGCGCATTTTGATACCTAATGCTTTAAATGACAGTAACTATTTGAATGTTGTTAAAACATTTTTTATGCTAGGTTTACAAAACACAAAATAAAGTTATAATATATTTATCACTTGCAGAAGTAAAATTAGATTCATTTCATAAACTATAATACAACAAAATGTAACTAATAATATGGGTTACATATATCAAATCAAAGTAGCAGTTCACTTCCACAAGTAAAATCTCATAACATAAAGTAAAATACAAATAATAATAAAAAAAATTAAAATAAAAATGCAATACAATTAGCAACTCATGTACATGAACAACAACCTTCAAACTAATATCGAACTATATTTTAAAAATTACAAAGAACTATTACAATCAAATTTTTTAAAATGCACAAAACATTATTTATAGTAGAAAATAATTAAATTATTAAAATGTTCTTCACAATTATAAAAAAAATGGTTAAGAACTGTTCACAAAATGGATTCTTTTAGGACCCCCTAAAATAATAAATAAATAATTAAAGTTATTTTATAACTTTTAGAACCTCTATTTTTAAGTCCACATGAACTGGAACCAGTTAGTATAGCTGTACACCAACCAAATCTAGGTTAGTAAATGCACACTAACCAAAACCATTCCAAATCTGCCATCAGCCAGTCATAATTATTTATAAAGCACATATAAAAATAACTAAAGTTGGCCAAAGTGCTGTACCAGATATAGTCAAATACTAAAATACAAGAAGTAAACACAGAACAAAGAAGAGACTTCTGGTGCAGACTTCTTATAGGATGCCAGATTCTTCCAAAGCAGACAGACTAAAATCTCTACTGTGATATTGCTTTGTAGAGTATCTATTTTAAAGAGTAGATGTCCAGGAGACAGATAGAGGTGGATGGTGTCTCAGCAGGTGGACATTCGAGGCCTGACGTTAGGGAGTGATGTGTTTGGCAGGTGTTCAGTACCGAGGGTCACTTGGGTACAATCCCCACCGTCCTGAAGCTTAACGGCAGTAATTCATCACTAGAGGCACAACAACAAAGCGGTGGCACACTGAACTGGCCTAAATCTTCCTAGACAGCCATTTATCTTATAAAACTCTGGTTTGAGAGGGCAGGGAAGTTCTTTGTGCTTCTTATCATGACCCCAAACATCATTACTCAACGTCACCTTGCTTTTGTAGTGGAAAAAAGCAAGAAATCTGTATCGAAGCTGGTCAGTGTCACTGATGGTAAGATAAAGAAAAAGTCTGTGGATGTCCTACATTCATCCAGAAACGTGGCGTAACACTCTTCCTTCTAGAACTTTAAAGCATCTGTGCTAATGTAACATTTAAACATTGCATGAAATTGAAGTTTGCAGGGTTTCAGCCCATTTTTGATGGCATATGCATGCTAATGCACTTCTAAAAGTTGAACTTTTAGCAGATGAACAGTTTCTCATCTCTTTAAAAACTACTTGACTTAAAAAAACAACAACAAAATTATCTTTCTCTTTATTTATTCCTTCTCTTTCTAGCTTGTACTTATTTGAACAATGCCTAAATGTAAATGTAAGTTTCTCTTGTAGCAAAACAGATAAAAAGTGATAACTCTATACAATAAAATGTTTATAGAATGACACATAGTCAACTGAAATTATTGCTAATAATAATAACGATAATAATAATGATTAAAAAAAAAATTGACGTTTTTCAATGTCAATAACATAAAATAAAATAGATTAAAAGCAGTGCATTTCCACAAGTAAAATTAGATTGAATTCATAAAATATAATACAACAAAATGCAACTATAATTATAGTTAAGGTTACATTTATCAACTTGGGGAAGTATTTTTTAATAAATTAAAATATAAAAATAAAATAACAGTTCAAATGCAATAAAATCACTTAATTAATAGCAGGTTTCTTAAAAAAATTTGCTTTCATAAATTTAAATAAAATTTAACAAAAATACAATAGAATGCATTACATAAATTAATTTCACTGTTAAAAATATTTGATAAAATACTGTAAAATGCAAATGAAATAAATGACCAATAGAAGTTTGAACCAACACAAAACAAAATAAAAATATAAAATAAAAAAAAAGCTTTGAAATCCCAAAGCTGGCTTCATAAGTGTGGTATCCCCGAATCAATTAGCTATTCATTATCCCCACACATAAAAGACACACATTAGGAGCTCAAAATGGCATAAAGAGCCTTGATATATGTGCATATCTTTAATCTATTTCATTATCCTACCCTCATAATTTCCCAATAAATGCTTTCCAGAACAGCACTGCAGTTCAGAATCCTTAATGCACATATAAATGTTCTCTGAAAGACAGCGATTAAAACTGGATCAGGAGGCAGATCACATGAGCTGCACTCATACTGGTAATCATCAAATTAAATTACTGTGCATTAGCATAAAGTTAATCTGTCACTTTAGTTGGCTCAAATCATAACCACACTGGTCACTTTGTTCCTGCAAATCACTGTCAGTATGAACAGCCCTATAATAGTTTTGCCTGTGCTCCTCGAGCAATCCTTTACCTCCAGACGGAATAGTTGGGAAAAATGCAAACAATTCGAGAGTTTTCCCGAAAGCATCATCCATCTAAAGTCACCATGATTAAATGCACGAAGTGTGACACAAAGCTGCTTCGTCCAATCACAGCTCACAATTGAACTCAACCAGCTATTGACATTCCTACCAAAACAGACCCTCGCACATATTCCCACAAGACTGAAGCAGCGGTCTCTGATGGAAACGGTCAACTGGTACACGTAGAGGAGGTGGGGGGGAGGTTTACGTGAGTTTTCTCTCCTCTACAGGACATTTCATGAGGAGAGTGGACAATGTCATGGTTAATTTCCAGCGGCTTCCTGCCGATACATCTGGCTTTGATAAACAGCTGGCTAAGAGTAACTTTAAGTGGATTTTTTGGGGTGGGAGACGCGGGAGGTGGGACTGATATGAGCTGACTGCAAAGCTTGGCCCACAAACCTAATCTTTAGAAAGCACTTAAAAGAAGTTTGAGTGATTTCAGGCCAGCAATTGGTTTCTGAGGCCTTCTCCTCTTTTCTTTGCAATTCGGTCCAGTTGTGCTGGCGGTTCTCTAGAGTATTCATTATAATCCAATCAGCTGACCTCAGCTCTCGGATGCATTAGAATGAGGTTGATCATTTAGTGTTTGGACACACACAGCTGCTTATACAGTTAGTATAGATGCTACATATCATTAACCCAATGGAAAGATCAATCATATGATGAGAAATAATCTAAAGTTGGCATAATGCTGATTACCACTGACATTCATTTAACTTGTCTTGAGCATTTAATATTTAAGTAACACAAAACTATAACCACAGTACTTCACTTTGAATTCCTTACTAATCTTTTCTTCTCTTGGCTTCAAAATAAACCTAAACTAAATAAATCATACTACTTTTACTGTTTTACTTTTACTTCAATATCACTGCAGAAAAAAAAAGGATTAATACAAGTGTTTTTTTTATTAATTTTATGTCAAAGATAGTTTAATATAATTTGAATTGAAATTATTTCTACAGTCAATTTAATTAGACTTCAAGCAGAACTTTTTTTAGGGTTTAAGATTATGATTTTATTTGTGATGATCTCATGCATCTGCAAAAACACAATCAATGCTCACTTAATGCTTAATATTTCAGACTGCACATAATTTACCTTTCATTTTCTGACATTTTCATTTGACCGTATGATTTTTTTAAATTAAAAATTTACAATTTTCCATCATAATTCCAATTACAGTACATGCAATTTAATGGGGTTAAGTACTTTTGCATACTAATGTTTGAAAAAGTAATAATTGAATATATGTTTCACAAATTATATTCACTATTATGCGATTAATCGTTTGACACCACTACATGTTAATGAAAGAATTTGTACCTGTTTCACTGTAATAATGGACATTATGCCACTGATGCTTATAAACATATAATGAAACTAACCATGAGTAACTGAAAAACTACTTTACGTTTCTTCAGAGCAGCTGTGCATCACTGAGTTGCTGGTGTCTCTGGTCAGCATCACATCACACCACTAGCTTCTTCATTTCCAGACCTGCTCTGGCTGCTCTTATCATCTGCACCTATCGCTCCATTGGCTGCTCTACAGCTGTGAAAGCCTAACATACTCCCAGATGAGCTCTTTATATATAGATTCCACTCCTCCTCACGAGGTTCCTCTTCTTATACCTGCAGAAAAAACTGACAAAAGTGCATTTTGTGCCATAGTGCTCTCTGACACAAGGCTGAAAACAACATTCCTCTAGTTATTATTGTACTCTTGAACACAGTCTGCCGGGAGTTCTTGCACCAAGGTCAAGATGGATCAAGATACTTCCATTAAAGTCTCAGATGGTACACTGGCAGACCACATCCTGTCTCTCTGATGCATAGCGTACACAAAAACAGAAATGGTTTTCAAAAATCTCAAAGCTCCAATTCCGATTAGCAGGTTTCATGCAATTTTATAGGAATTGTTGGGAAATAAGATAGCATTTACTAGGTACCAGGCTGCTGAGTATACTGTTGACTGTTGCTGCATTGGTTAAAAACAAAATACTGACAGTACTTTAAGTGCTTGTCTATGGGGTGCTGAACCAGAATAAACATTAAAATGGCTGCATGACATAAGGCCATTGCACACATCGCCGTCCAGAAAAAAGACCAGGTTTGTTTTAATGCAGATTCGCATCTGTAGCAATTATTTTGATGATGACGAATACAAAAAGTACGAAAAACGCATTTATGTAAGTTTCAGGACCCAGTGTGCAAGGACCTTTAAAAATTATAAATGTTAACATGAGGCTAGCATAATAAAACAGCTTACTAACCTTGCCTTATATCCATTATATCCACATTTTCAACCCAGCATCATGAAAACCCTGTAACTTTCACACAATATACACAAATACCCAAAAAAGCAGTTTATATGCCTAGAAGCAATGATTTAGACAACTTTACAACTTAAATAGCACATATTTTTGCATTAATAAAAGCACTTCATCTAAACTACAAGCTACTGCATGCATTACTATTATTCAAAACTGTGGGTAATTCTAAGCCAGAATGAGCTGTAAAATGGACCAGACTTCATGGCGATAGTCAAAAGTCTGGTTCTGCGTTACTTCTTCCAGACTTTATCATGTCTTAAGTGCTGAAAAGGAAACAGGATGCTTATTAGACAGGCATCATCAGTGCAGGACACTGCAAAGCAGCATCTGATAGCGGCTATCTCTCTCTATCTTCCCCTTTAATGGGAGAAACAGCAGTCTGAGACTAATGATGTGAAAAACCTCTCTCATGAAGTAATGCACTGCACTGCCATTACCATGACAGAGCACAGTCCCTCTTGGACAGAAAGAACCCGACAAATGACGTCAACCTGAGGAGAAATGGGATGAAACTTTGAAAAATTCAGTTAAAAAGTTTGAAAAACGCAAACAAAAACTGTTTAAGATGATGCAGATGTTTAAAATTTATTTGAATAAAAAAGCACATATGGTTTCATTTAGCACTGATGCAAGAGACATTACAAAAAGTTAATTGTATCACTTGCACTGTCATCCAAATATGAGTTCCTGCGAAGTGAATAATTTAAGGCTGAGAACATCTTCTTCCTTTTAGGCACTTAGCATTTTCCTGTCAGAGAGGTTTCACAGGGTCGTCGCTGTTAAAACACATCATTAGCAGAAGAGTCTGTATCGCCTTCGACAGAGCTGAGGCTGACAGACTCCCGATCCTGTTTGACTGACGGCAGCCTCACTGACAGCACTCTGACATCACTTCCTCCTCCTTCTGTGTGCAGAAAAATGTCTTCACCTGCGGGTCAACATATGAATGAAATCAGGTAAAGCGACAAGCTTATAAAACATCATATATCAATTATATATAGCTTATTTGGGATCACTAAGTTTGGGTCATTTTTACTAAAGACATTTTTGTATTCTGACATTTTCATGCAATCAAGTCATCCTACTCAACCCAAATAATGAAGGCTTTCCAGTTAATGATAATGAACTCATCATCTGAACACACTGACATCAGCTGCTTATTAGGACATCTTTTAGAACCGTCACACTGGCCTGGCGCTGACACACTTCCACACACACAAACAAACACTCATCAGTCATTTCCTCTGTGTTTGGGGGGGCAGCGGGCAAGAGGCAGGGTGGGCATTTACCCAGATCAATGGGGCGTTTAGGAGAGGAAGTGTGAGTGAACAGAGACCTCGCGGGACCGCCGGGCACACACTGATGGAGATCAGCAGGGAACTGGATTCAGACTCACACACACATACAACTGAGGACGATGCTCTTTCCTGTGTGTTTTCTCAAGCTGTTAGACAATATTGTCACTGGTGAGGAAAATCAAGCTCGGCAATACAGCAGTAAAGCAGACATACTACAGGGTTTTACTTTGTTAGATAAGCTTTCTTGCACTGCTGTACCTTTAAAACTAATATATAAGTAGATTGCATATGGGATATATTTTGAATAAGGAAAAAAATCTATCTTTTGCTTGGTGTCTCAGCAAGAAATATCAGTCTACATTTCCAAATAATCATTCTGCCATTACTTGTAATAATCCTGTGAGATTTGTATCTGACAACAACCACTGCTCCTCAAAGAGATCAGTTACCGTCATCATCCAGAAAGAGAACAAACTGAGACAGACTAAATCCAGAAGAAATGTGAGAATGTCTCTAAGATGCTTAAAAAGACCTACCCTTTTATGCATACACAACACACACACACACACACCCTTTTAAGATAAACTTCATTTAGCATTTTTAATAATTTATTTCCCTTGTGAGGCCCAACCAAATGTCCTCACAAAGTCAAAAATGTCAGGTTTTAGTATCCTTGTGGGGATATTTGATCCTCACAACTGTAGCAAAACAAGCCCCTCCACACACACACACACACACACACGCACACACACAAAACAGATCTAATTATTAATGTGGTTCATCGTATATAATTTTTTTTTTGCTATGATGATGCCATTTCTAAAAAAAAAAAAAAAAAACAACCATTATAGCTTTATTATCTACAAATATTGTAAAGGGAGCAATCTGAAGTACATCTATGCAGTAAATCAAACTCTTTTATTTTAAAAGAGTAAGAAATGTGATGTTTTCCATGGTATGTCTACTTTAAAAATCCTTTCCAGTATGCTTTGATCCACAAGACATCAATTTGATCTGCAGAACATTTACTAGGAGACCTAAAGAGAACTTTTTTTTTTTACATGAGCCTCTCCCATAATTTCCCTCCCACAAATACTGAGCTTCATTGGCTTGGACAGATTGAACAGCCTGCACATGGTTTTACTGGAGTGTGTTCAAAGCAAACTGACACAATCAGATTTGTTCAATAGATGATTAATAAAAGCCACTTCACGCCTAACAACTGAATCATAACCTGAATATAATAACAAGAAAAAGCCCTACAGATCTAAACATTTGATATGGATCGACTATAATAACAAGACCATGTGGTGATACACTTCCACGTGGAAAATAAGGACTTGTCATAATTTGGACTGTTATTTGTCTTTTGTCTGTTGCCAGTACTGGCAAAATAACCTGAATAAGACAATAAAAAGCCAATAAGCACAAGCCTAGCCAGAAATATGGCAACGTCCTCATTAAAGGGTTTGTTTACCCCAAAATGAACATTGTGTCATCATTTACACAACCTCATGTTCCAAACATGTATGAGTTTATTTTACAACAAAATAAGAAAATTTAAAGAATGTTAAAGCTACAACCAAGATGTGACTGTCAAGATTCAAAAGAGCATAAAAGCACTACAAAAGAAGTTCATATAAATCACATATCATATTTCAATTCTTCAGTAGCCATGCAATTGCTTTGTGTGAGGAAATACTACAATTTAAGTTCTTATTCACATATATTCTTTGCTTGACAAACATGGTCACCATTCATTTTCATTGTACGGTAAAAGCACCTATAAACACCCCTTTTTTTGTTTTAAGTTTTAAGTTTAGAAAAACGCGTTAATAAGTGAGTACATTTTTATTTTTAGGTGTACTGTTCCTTTAAGACATTGAGAAGAGGCTGAAACTCATTCACACTGAATATGCTGACCTTCATGTCATACTGTTAAAAGAAAGAGGACCGAATAAGTAATGTTATTTCACACAAATATTCAAAGGTAAAAGACCTTGGGGCATGTTTGCTTGCTGTAGTGTGTCTTTATGGCCGTCTGCAGTGAACACAGTCTCTGTGGAGCAGATGGGCCAGGTTTGGCTCAGATTCTTGTTGGAAAACCCTGTGGCCTACAAACACTACTGACTGACTACAACACCTCAGGGTGGAGGGATAGAGTAAATGAAGGCAGTGAAAGGGAAAGAATGAAAACAGAGCAATAGACAGATGAAAAGAGAGTGGGAGTTTGTCCACCAACAGAAACAGAAACTTATTTTAAGTTGAAGCACATGTAAGCCGCCCAGAGCTATTCAAACCCAAGTGAGCGCGATAGTGGGTGTCATGAATCAGTAAACAGCATTCAATGAACACCGACTTTTAAAAAACATTTTTTATTTAATAAGCCCCTCTAAGTCTAGATGTTTGTGTTTATATAAACCAGAGTAGCAGATAGCTATGGAAAATTGTCTATGGAAAGGGATAA
>JAUCMT010000036.1:2349907-2360904 GCA_032357475.1 Enteromius thamalakanensis
AAAAAAAAAAAAAAAAAAAAAAAAAAAATAAAAAAAAAAAAAAAAAAAAAAAAAAATATATATATATATATATATATATATATATATATATTAATATAATATTCGAAAGGAAACAAATAACTATTAAATATATATATATATTTTAAACAAGCAACATTTATATGAGGAAACCTTAAACAAGCTTTAAAATAATAATAATAAAAGAAAATAAAAAAACTAAATTAAAAAAAGACTGACTATCAAACAGGGTTTCTTAAAAAAAATAAAAAAATAAATATATATATATATATATATATATATATATATATATTTTTTTTTTTTAAAGAAATATATATATACACGCTTTTGTAGGGCAAAGACGATAATTTAAATTTCTGTGTGGGCTTTGACAAAAATTCACTTCTAAGTAAAGAGACTAAAACTGCAGAGCCAAGAACATCACACTCGAGAGGCAGACATTTCGTTGCCACTGAAACAGCCTGGCTGAAGACTACAGAGATGTCAGTGTATTGGGAAACTCTCATATTGTTGGAAATGGAGTAAATGGAGGCTCTGAAAAGATATCAGTACAAATCTTCACAAACAATAATTTTCTTTAAACATACAACCTCAAGTAGATAAAAATGGCCTCTAGCGTTAAATGGAAGACATTTACATAATTGTACTCTGTGGTTGGGAGTTTAAAATGGTTTGAAACCAAGCAAAACATAAAATACATTTGTCTAAAATTTTGCATATCCTTGGAGAGTCTAGGATTGGAAGAAAAATCAAACCATTGCAACAATGGGATACTTGTCTTACTTCAACTCTGACTTGCCGAACAGTGCCGGGTTTTCAGGGGTCATTTGGGGACATGATTAAAAAAAGAGAAGATTTGAAGAGGAGATAAACGAAAAAGAATAAACTAAAAGTGCATGAACAAATACAGTGTGTTATGATTGCTCATAAGAACCAATGCTGTTATTAACACTGATCAATCTGGATCATTCTCTGGTTTACTAAAGATCCTTTAACATTCATAAAACCTTCCCATTCTACAAAAGTTTCTGAATATTGTATTGTACAAGGTGAGAATCGTAGAAATTTCCTTTTTGAGTGAACTACTGCTAAGTTTTTATCTTGTTCTACACCCATAACACATAAGAGATAAGAAGAATAAAAAAAGTTTAGATCCAAAACCTGTTTCTTTTTTGGGGGGTTTTGTAAGACAAATACTCCTGATCCATTACTGACGGTCTATTCTTTCAAAAGACAAACACCTTAAAAGCTCCATAACTTATTCATGCTTTAGCAATTTCTAAACTTGCACAAGTCATCTCAGTATGTCAGCATCCTGTCTGGCACAAACAGTCTCTTCAAACTCCTACTTACTCCTTACAGACAAAAGATGACAAGCCTTTACAAACTGGTCAGCATTATCAAGTATAAAAAACATTTCTAGAGAACAAGTAGTCATGCAGGTTTGAAATGATGACAGAACATTAATTTTTGCATGATGTATCTTCTTTAAATCTCAAAGCAGTGCCAGAACTTACAGAAGCGAGATTGGTCTCTGTTTGTGCAGAGGACCAGGTGGTAAGGTCAAACCTTATCCTTCAACACAGCTTTAAAGCATCACACTACAGACAATGAAAACTCAGCTGAAAGAGTCGAACTACTGCATGACCTTCAGAGATGGTGAAAATTAGCCAGGTGCTACAAAAAGCCAAATCCTTTAAGCAGAGATCCAGGGAAGAACAAAACAGACGAATGAAGGCGATAAAAGAGGTGCAAATCTGACACAATTTGGGAATGCAGTCATTTCGAGGAGAGATGGAGCATCAGGAAAAAATGACTCATGAGTGTCCAGTATGTTCAGTGTCTGAATGTATTAAGCCTAGCTTCAAACCTCCTCGAAGACACCTGCAAACACTTAACAGAGTTCTCAACCCCATCTGAAGCTCTCGGGATGGACAAGTCAAACCCCCCCCTCTCCTGACCCCTTACATCTAGTCTACTTTACTCTGTCTCTTCACTGCTCTCATCTGGCTGCTTAGAGGTTTGGGAGTGTCAAGAATGAAGCTGTCTGGCAGGGTTTTAAAAAGCCTCTGGAAAGGTCTCTGTGCTGTACTGTGTGAAATAGCTCAACAACAACAAGAAAAGACTTCATATAAGAGCAAATTGTACTGATGCATATAAAAGTAATCAAGACATGCCAAACTATTTACACTACCTTCTGCGTTGTCCCCAAAATATGTGTCATCTGAAAGTGTCCTCAACCTGGGCAACTCTGGGGAGAAACAAACACAAGGTCAAAGAAATTCAAATTGCAAGGATGGCACAAAAAATTGCAGTGACAGACTTTTCTCAGGCAAAGCTGTTGTATGGATTTAAAGAATAATAATAATATACATACAAAATATGTGGCAAATATTTAAAATTAATACTATTTATATGCATTTAATGCATTTCATTTAATTGCATGTAACAATGTTGGACTGCCCAGGAAATTATGAGAACATCACATGACCACAGCTGGGCTAAAACCACAGTATCACACACAAGACTACGCACTCAAATGCAGTTACACACATACCCTCCGCCCAGTTCACCTAAAGGCATGTTAAAGAGAGGCATTCACCTTCAAACTTTCCCAGCTGCAAGCCAATGACAGACATGTTTTAAAACCCAAACTTACAGAACTGCACTGGAAGGCATAAAACAAGAGGGATGTGCATGGGGTTATTTTAGGAAAATGCTTTGTGAAATGTTCTTTATCCTCAAGCGAGGAACACAACAATCCTGTGAATTAAAATCTCAACCTTGTTCAACTGTGAAACCAGTGACTGATTCACAAACAAACACTGTAGCTTTTAAATGGGATCTTTTTATGAATCAAAAACAGAGCTGGACTGGCATTAAATGAATCACTAACACATAGCTCTTTTAAACCGGTTCTTTTTGGAAAGCAGAAAAGGTCAAATCAACAAATGACTCTTTTAAACTTGTAATGATTTATATAAAAAAACGCAGGTGGTGTTGTTTTAATTAGTCTGATGGATCCTTCATAGAATTATACATATGAGGTTTCTTGAAGACAAAACCGGCATACTAAAATAATTTCTGAAGGATCATGTGACACTAAAGACTGGAGTAAAGATGCTGAAAATTCAGCTTGATTATCACAAAAATAAATTACATTTGTGTGTGTATATATATATATATATATATATATATATATATATAGGAAACAGTTATTTTAAACTGTAATACTTTTAGTGCATGTTTAATCAAATAAACGTATATAATAAATACTTATACGTATATAATAAATTTTTTAATAAAAATAAAAAAAGTGATATCTGACTGAAGTAGAACTGAATCCGGAAATCCAAGATTAACAACAGGAAACGACAAAGAATAAGTGCAAAGATGAGGCTGTTTATGACCTGACTGGGCTTGAACTAAATGAGATAGATGATTTTCTATAATGTAAAGGAAGTGCTGACTACGGAGCTAAATACAGTGTTAACAGCACTTAGCAGCATTCCTTCAGCTTTCTTAGAGTGACATCACAGTATCTTTCCCATGCTCTAAAAAGAGCGGAGATCAATCATATGAGGCTATGCAGGTTTAAAACAAGATAAATATCGTACAAGGCTAAGAAACAGGGTGTGTGTTTAAAGAGTCAGGCATGATTTCTTTCATCAAACGCACACACACATGAATCAATGTGTCAAAGCCAGACAAATGGTCCATAAATTAATTATACTATCTTTCCTGCCTGGTTTCTGTGGAATACAGCCAAAGGGTCCTTGCTTGGGATAAATGTCAGGTCGAGTTTGATTTATAAGGATTTTTTCCACAGGTGGAGACCTCCTGACATAACCCCGCCAAGCGTTCATGAGGCCAGGTGGAGCTGGGGTCGTCCTCGGAGCATTTAAAACCCCATCAAACTTCCTATCCCCTAAAGACAGCTTAAGTCAATCAAAGCCTTCAATGGCTCTTAACTAATCCTTTTCTTTGAGCTTGTTTACAGCACTGCTCAGAAAAGCTGCATGGGCTGCCGATTGAAGCATTGTGTTGCAAAGTGCTGTCCACCACCCATCTCCACTTTTCCATCAGTCCCGACCTCAGAAACAAGAGCAGCGTTGAATACAGAGAGTGCTAATTGAGAGTCAAGAGGTTACGACCTTTGGATAGGGGTCCACGTGACCCCACCCTACACCCCAGAGAGAGAACCACGGCTTGGATTGGGAGGGGCATCGGGTACGGTTGGAAACTGGGGTCACGTGGACCGTCCTCTTGATAAAGAGATCTAGCAGCAGGGTTTGGTTGGATTTGCATTCGGCCAGAGGAGCTTTCATCCCCCTCTCTTGGTCCAGCCAAGGAGGGGGTCTTGGGGTGATGGGACGGCCTCTCAATGCTCCTTTTATCTGGATCTGCTGGAGAGGTTGGAACACAGAGCTGGGCTTAGACAGCAGGCAGGACTCCCATGCGGAGAAGCCGGGCCGTAACCTCACACACAGGGGTCAAGGAGCCGAGAGGAGATAGGGTCAGCAAAGGGCACTGCTCAGGGCCGCAGATAGAGAGAGAGAGAGTGAAAGAGAACAGAGAAAGATCTTATCCGTCTTCATTTGGAGAAACCTCCCCCATTCTCCCTCAGAGGTCTCTTTAAAAGCATTGGACACTGTATCAGAACATCACAAAGACAAGGCCAGTGTTTAAAACCACTGTAGGCCATCAGAATCCTTTAAATGTTACGTCGGCCCAGGGGTGGATATCATGAAACCTTGTCAGGAGCAGAACCGGGTCATATTTCTCCCCCAAACAAAGTCTAAAAAATACAACCATTACTGCTATAAATGAACCAGGTGAACACAGACGTTTCTAATGGATACAATGAGAAAAACTAATTAATTAAATGATGATTAAAAACATTTTGCTAACTCTTTATTTTAAGATGTCCTTCTTTTGCATGTTACATATACTTACTATTGTAATAACAATAAATATGCATAATTACATTCAAATAAGCATAAGACCACCGTAATCCTAATCCTAACCATATAGTAAGTACATGCAGTTAATTAATATTACTCAGTACTTAAATATATGATTACTATGCAATAATAAACAACCTTATAATAAAGTGTAACCAACTTTTCTGCTTAAGCTCTCCGAATTGTAAAAAATTTAAGTAATTAAAAATAATTACAAGAAATATAAATATGATAAAATAAATTCCCAGCAATAAAAATAAAAACAATAAAATAAAACTAAAATAACAACACAACAAAAACAATGTACGTACTTAAAAAATAAAATAATAATTGAATTGTAAAACTATGTAAAAATGTGAAACTTTCTTTTCAAATTAATTTTAATGTTATTTCCCCTTTATCTTTGGGGCAAAATGTGATCTGTGTGCAATTTACTGTATATTTCTTTTTTATTTTAGCATAACATAATTCCTTTTGATATTGGAGTGCATTACATTCTGCTTATTGATATTTAGATGGTTTAATCTAATATTTGCCCCCATCTGCTGAATGGATTATATTAGCACAGGGTAACTGGAGGGGTAAAAGTACAGCAACATGAATCTTCTCAAATACTCTCTCACGCACTTAGACCACAGCAGAACAACTAAACTTAGCTACAGAGGGACTTCTGTGAGTCAGTTTTCTGGCATCACTACGTTATAATATATTAACACAACTTTTCCATCCAGCAAAGATGCATTTCACAGGAGCCACGTTGATCAGGGCTTTTAAAAGTATGCCAGAATAAAGCCATAGACAGTGAACTGATGTGGACACTCCTTTGGACTGATGCTTATTTTTAGATAAGTAGGTTATTTGTCCCAAGAGAATCCCAGAGACCTTCAGAGACCGAGCCTCAAAAATGGCTGAGAAAAAAACCCTCATATGGACCAGTTTCAAAGCAGGTCAAACAGAAAGGTAAAATAATTGAGAAATCGGCTCTGCTCCAGAAAGAGCTCCGCCAGGCTGGCCTTTCTCTCGCCAAACTCTGATATAATGAGCTTTCCTTTAACACAAAAGAAAAATAACAGACATCATTTTTTACTCAGTCCATCCATGGTTATCTCTAGAATACTAAATTAAGTCCTATTTTTACACTACTCTAACAATAATACAATTGACTCAATATGTAACACATGACCTTTAGAAATTGAACTTAATGATTTCAATCATTTAACTAAGTGAGGGTAATGGTATAATAGCGTGTTTAAATAGTATAATGATCATAATTTGAATGCATAATGATGAATTATGTTTGATGATAAGCTTAATTTCTGACCATAAGTTCTAGTGACCATAAATTTCTAACTACAGTCCTGTTTACACAATCACACATAAAAATAAATCCGCTCTCAGGTTAAAAAGAGTCAGATTTTTGTCTTTTGCATTAAGGTTCATTGCTGCTATTCAAATATGTTTTTTGAAAAACAAACACAGAGTAATTAACTTTAACTGAATTAGTATTTATGCATTTCATGGTAGTATTCCTGTACTGCCTCAACATAACTTAATTTATAAAAACAATTATTATATTATTATTTAAACCATTATATTACAATCTTTCAAGACCATATTCCCATCTCCTGTTTCAAACTGAGCAGGCATTTTTGCTCCTGTGCCTTTTAGACAAAGTAAACAACCCCTATGAGCATGGAATGAGTTTGCTGTCTGATCCAATACAGTTTTCTTTACAGCTGCCTTACATTATGAGAGAATTACAAAACAATCCAAAATGTCTCATTCAAACTGAAAACCTTAGTTAAAATGAACTTCATAAAATAAGCTGTTTTTTCCAATACTGTAAAAAATAACATTTTCTATGCAGCATGTTTCACAAGAAAACACTAAGTCTTGCTTAAAAATCGTTGCTTAATTGTTTTCTAAATATTTATTACATTTACTAACTTTTTCTGAGTGAATTTTTATTCCATTAAATCCTACAATATTTCTTTTGTTTTAGTTTAACTTTCAAATAGCCAATTTTTGAAGAATGTTTTTTTATAGCCAATTTTTTTTCACGGTCCATCAAACTTTGTTCATGGAATATGAAATTTCTCATGACATAATCTATTTAAATATCTAGCATTTAGAAACTCTCCCATGGCTCGCACAGAGTAAGATAAACCTAATTTAAAGCAAAAATAAGAGAAATCCCACAAAGCTCCTTTAAAATGCTTTTTGACTGTCCACACCCTCTTTTGATGTGTCCGCCAGCTGTAGGTTACATCTGCGTTCTCATGCAGCGTCATACTCCCACAGACTCCCCCATTTCAACTCTATACTGCAGGCCTAAAATCAAGCAGACTAGAGGGATATCACATGACATTTTACCTGAAAACTATTTACTATCTGCCCCGGCCAGCAAAGCGTTATATTGGCTTAGCACACCTTTAGATCTGGTCATTAACAGGCATGCCTTTGAAAAGTAAGCCGTCAGCTCCAATCAAGCCATTTTGGTCTGGAACGCTCCTCTGTTGTAGGCCTGTCGAGCGTATCGGAGGTATGTGGGGGCCTCAGCGGTCTCTAAGGGGTACCCGGGTGCGTCTGTGGGCGAGCAGCCCGGACTCTCAGCCATCTGTGAACAGGACAGCATCTGTCTATAGAGCCAAAATTATCTGGACTGAAGGGGAGTGACGGAAAGGCATCTATGTGTGATTGAAGCATATCGCTGGCAAACACACACGGATCTGTTGCAATGCATGATGGGACATCCTTTGAGGATGGTAAAGGTTAAGAATGGGGGAGAGAAGATGTTCGGTGGCAGCACTTGGAGGTGATCCTGGAATCTGCATTGAAGCAGCAGGCGCATGTGACAGCACTGATAGATTCAAGATGCCGGGTTGGTCGTAGGAAATCGAGAGTAAGCCAGGATTTTGATAGGACACTGGGGTCCATTCCAGTACACCCGCAGGGAGGAGAGGAGAGATTGAGAAAGGAGAGGAAGAGAGGGAAAGGGTGAGGTTGACAGGTTGGCAATGAGAGCAGGTCTAATAGGAAACAGATGAGTGCAGAGAGACTCATGACTGTCTGGCTCTAGCTGCAAACACTCACCTTGTCAAACACTGAACCTTGTCAAAGTGGTGAAACTATTGATGATAGCAGCATAAAATAAAGTAATAAGCCACAAGAATTCAGGCGTTACAGCATGAAACAGAAAGCAGTGTATAGCAAAATGCATTATTGCTTTAATATACAGATACATACATATGATAACTCAAAAATCATGTTTTTATTGTGTTAGTTAGCTGTTTTTAAATTTTTTTTTAACCTAGTCAAAATAACCCAAAGGCAGAATAAAAAACATGATTTTTCAGAATTGTAAATGAACTCTTCATACACACACACACACACACACACGGTATGTATACAAGATGCATACATATCTATATACTTTACTTTTCCATATACACATAGTATTGAGCAAAAGTCGTAGGCCACTAGTATTTTCAGCAACAAAAAATGGTTATAAGTGGGTTTTTCTATCTTTTGCGGTAGCGTGTCAGTTAAATATCTGTTTACATTTCCAAACATTATTTTTGTCATTAATTGTAATAATGCAGTGAGATTATTGTCTGACAACAGCCAGTGCTCCACACAGAGATCTGATCTGGAATCAGATGAAGAAACAGAACAAACTGAGACAGACTCAATCCAAAAAAACTGTGCCAATGTCTCCAAGATGAAGAAAAAAAAAACCTACCTGGAAAGCTCCAGTACTGTTCTAGACACTCTTTTTCAAGCTTCTTTAAAAAATAGATTTAATTGATTAATTAACTTCTATTAACTAAATCACATAACTATTTGGTAAAACAGCTTCTGTTCTGAGGTACACCTGCCCATAGTTTTTCAGGTAGCTACTAGTGGCCAAAAACTTGTCCACAGTACTGTATATATATATATAGTGTCTTTGGGTGATTTTTGTCCTGCATATAATCCAGCGTTTGTAAGCTCAGAGCTGTTTTGTCTACAGCTGTTACCGGGGAAACGTCTGGTTTCTGGTGCTTAAAGCGCCACCTGCTGGCAGAGAATGAGTCTGCATTTTTAATAAATCAGTCTGATTTATGCAGCAAACATATTCTGCTTGATATCAAAAAATATTGTACTCTAGAAGGGCTTAGCTGTTGTTATTGATTCAGTTTGGATGTTTGTCGGAAGTTAGGGCCACAAAAGCATGCATGCGCAGAAACGTTGTGGTCGTTATATATACATTTAGATATTAATACATTTTGTAAGAATACTGCTCATGACTTATATTTATTATGTAATGTTAACAAAATTTAGTTTAACCCATCAAGACTTAAAATGTACAAAAGTGCTAAATGGCTGAACACAATCTTTCCTTCTGGCCAACAAACTGTTTGTTCTGCAACTTTATGACAAGGATTAGTCAATGAGGAAAACATGCCTGCTTTTAAAAGAGAGCAGCGTTAATGATGGCACTAACAAGGAGAGGTGGAGAGCTCAGCTCAGAGCAGGACGATTAGCCCTCAGAGGAAGTGCACAGGCATAATTATGCATTCTATTATGCAAAAAGTAGTTACAGGGGACTTTAACACCAATTAGGGAATCATTGTTGCTGAGTGGATGACTCCCATCTCAGGATAAACTGGAGTGCGAAGGAAAGAAATAATCGGAGAGAATGGATGTAATGGAGGAGAAAGTTGGTGGAGAGTTCAGCACTGTGTAGTCAAGGAGAACTGCAAACGAGCCCAAGGGAACATTATTCGATGATGCCGCTGTTCGACAGTGTCACCCTAAGAAAAATTAAGAGGATTCATATACTGCTTAATCTCACATTTCAATATTACCCATTTTTTAATCAACTGCTCTGAAAAAAAAACAAAAAAAACTCCCCTTTTATTGTATTAGTTTGTGTGTGTTAGAACGTATGCTTCCAAGCTTTTAGAAAAAAAAGTTGTGAACAAATCTAAAAAAATAGGTGTTGGACAGAAAGACAAGAGTGAAAAAAGCAGGAGGAGGGCTGAAGTCCAGAGATGTGGCCACACGCAGGGGAAGAATGAATGTCATCCAAGGATTTGACCTTTTTGAATATCATAACACACAAACAAAGTAACTCATGAGAATTTGCATGAGAGCGGAGGAGGGCTTCTCTCAGCTGTAACGCAGGGCTCGTTAAGAAGACAGGTGGTTTGTTCACTCTGACACACACACACACACACACACATCTGTCCAATATGCTGTTGACAGATAACAGCACGCTCACCTCCTCTGTAAATACCTCACAACACCTCTTTGCTGCTCATGTTCAGAGGAGACTATAACAGTAACATCATCACAGCAGTACTGAGGAAACTGCCCTTTGAGTTTTTACTATGAAATTAAAAAAAACATGCTTTGAAAGGAATGTGGTCACAGGTGCACACTATTTTATCACACAATCATTTTATTTTATTTTAACTATTAAAATTAAATATTGTGTGATTACTTTTTTAAAAATAAAGTTGTTTGTTTTTTTACAGCAGTGGTAGTAGTAACCTATCACATACGTTATATAATTCTAAATAATAGCAATATATTTCTGGCACAATGACTTTACATTACCCTTATATTAAAATGCACGTGAAGTGATTCTAAGAGCAATTCTGAAGATGTTTATGTATTTGTGTTCTCATTGAGACGGCAGATGCTGAAATCACCGCAGGCGTCACACGCTTCAGTGTATGTAGTAAACAAAACCGTGCATCTTTGCCATTCATTAACACACGTCATGCAGGATTCATATCTGACTTGAGTTTACAGCTTAATATTTACAGATACTAGTACATAAAGCAAACTGTACACTGTAAAAAAAAAAGACATTAAAAAACGGTGCATTGCATGGCAGCACAGGGTGCCAAACGTTTGCCATTAAGGGGAATAACGGTGATGCACCATAAACTGATGTAACGTGTTTACACAGCAACATGAGAAATGGTATACTGACTATACAAGGCAAAAAAATGCTTGAATTGT
>JAUCMT010000036.1:2361004-2371298 GCA_032357475.1 Enteromius thamalakanensis
TGTGTGTGTGCACTTGGATGGGTTAAATGCAGAGCACAAATTCCTAGTATGGGAAACCATACCTGGTCACTAGTCACTTCCTTTAAAACTGAGACAGACTCAATCCAGAAGAACTGTGGCAACGTCTCCAAGATGAAGAAAAAAAACCTACCTGGAAAGCTACAGTACTGTTCAAAGTTTAAGACACTGAATGCCATAAATAGATTTAATTTATCAAATAACTAAATCAAATAAATATTTGGTATTACATCTTTTGGTAAAACAGTTTCTGTTCCGAGGTACACTTGCCCAAAATTTTTCAGGTAGGATTTTTTAATCATCTTGTAGACATTGCCACAGTTCTTCTGGATTTGATATTTTTAAATAATTAAAAAAAAATTCAGGTAGGTAATTTATTTCAATATTTAAAAAGTCTCTTATGCTTATCAAGGCTGCATACTTAAGTATACAGTAAAACAGTAGCATTCTGCAATAGTATACTGCGGTTTAAAACAACTGTTTTCTATTTGACTATATTAATAAAATATAAAAAAAAATATAGATAATTTATTTCCACGATAGCTGAATCCTGATCCTTCAGAAATCATTGTATTATGGTGATTTAGTGTTCAAGAAACATTTCTCACTATTATAAATGTTCAAAACAGTTGTGCTGCTTAATATATGTGGGGAAACATTAATATTTTCTTTGGAATATTTGATGAATAGAGTGTTTACTGTCACTTTCAATCAATTTAATGCATCCTTGCTGAATGTCTTTTAAGAAAAGTGCCAGTTTTAAACTGCACATTAAACAAAATGCATTTGATGCCTCAGGTTTGTAATCATATACCACTCTCACATATTTTCTGAGTAAATGCCACTTCAGAGCAAGAATTGTCCACCACGAAGAGGGTTTCACCAACTAATCACATCTGAAACACTAGTCATCTGTGCATCCTCCAACAGCAGGATCACATATAAACCCTCAGTTTCCTGTAAAGTGGCATGCGTCATACAGGAGGACACACATCTGTCCATCTGCTCAGACAGGACGGCTGTAGCTTCCACTCATCCCAACATCAAACACAAACCCCGGCTGTAACCCCACAAAACCTCTGCGCACTGTAACAGGAGAGCTCCCATGAAAGCCTGCTCCTCAACCTGTGAAAGCAGAGATGGGGCCTTCTGCCGCGTGGCTTAGCGCCTCTGCCTGGCTCGACTGATCAAAGCGGCCCTGCTGCAGGGATGAACCCCCCTGTTCACTCCGTCTGGCAGATGAGGAGTCAAGGGTGAAGAGGTGATGACTATTGGAGCGCACAGCCACACTCAAACCCGGTTCATTTTCAAAAGTCTATCCCTCTCATCTCCACTCATCCATCTGTGAGGGGAACCTTATCGCTACGCCTGATCTCACGCTTGACAGGATGAGACAGGCAGCACGATACGCCTGCTGCAACATCTCTCAAAGCAAAGCGAGGAAAGAGTGAGAGTTTGCAGTCTGTCAAGGAATCTTGTTTTTTTCCCTCCTATTGAATATTTTAAATGCATACAACAGTGTTTATGACAAAGTTGCAGTGAGTAATTTTGAAAGCAACTGCAAAAATAATGAATGTGTGAAATGAGCATGTTTCCTAAACACTGCATCATCTGCTATTGGTCAGATAAACAGATAGTTCCCGCCCCAAACTCATGTAATTGGTGGAGCATGAAGCTGTCAAGCATGTAATGCCACTCAAACCAAGCCACAGTGTTTACTTACTATAGAAAGTCCACTTATGAACAGAATTGGTGGTATGCTGTAGCTCAACAAAAAATAACAATTCTGTCAGTATTTATTCATTAATCACTGAAAAAACAGCCTAAGAGATTGATAAATGATGTGAAAGATGTGCACAAATTGGAAAAATGTAATTAAATTACAAAACAATTATGCACACTTTAAATATCAATATTAAAAACATTACATATAATGCCATATAATATATAAAGAAAATGTATACAATAATAATTTATAATATATATAATAATAATTTACTCAGCAATAAAAAATTACAAAATATATTTATTCATTAAAAAGACATTTACAGTTACAAAAAAATTGTATGTAAAATAAATGCTTCTTTTGAACTTTAATCAAAGAATTCTTAAAACAAAATGCTTTTACAAAACAATTTAGCAACACAACATTGATAACATGAGATTAAAATTTTACTAAAAAGAGATAAAGAAATCACAAAAATACATTGCACTATAAAATATCTAAAAAAAAATACATTAAATTTTAATAATAATAATGTCATAATATTTTGACTGTATTTCTGATTTAATTAATATAGGTTTGGTACATATAAGATATTTCTATAGCAAATTATTACTGACCCCAGTCTTTTGAGTGGTAGTGTATAATACTCAAAACATTTTGTGTATATTTATTTGCATAAACTAAGTAAAATAAATCAACAAAATAAAATAAATAAAATATTCAATGACTGAATATCAATCAGTTAGAATCTCGGATGTGGTACAAGTATAACTGAAGAAACTACTGTATTTTGTGAGAAACTCTGGTAGATAGAAAGCGCAAGAGGCAGCAATATGACACATTTACAGCTGGTGATAAACACAATTTCCCAGATCTGTTCATGGCTTTCCGGGCTGCACTTGGCCAGTTGGCGTCAGTGGAAGAGGACTGTTGTAACTGGGGCATGACAAGAAACTTCAAACACGCAGGGTCCTGAACAGACACAATAAAATGATATGCGTGGCCTGAGTGAGTGGCGTGGAATGCCTGCTGGTGCAGAGCCCTGCTGCAGCTGTTCAGAGACACAGACATGTCAGTACAGCTGGACGGACTGACATCAGATTCTCAAGCCTTCCTCAGATTACACCGAACAACTGGACGAGACGCAAACAGCACAAACAATTACCCTAACAGGCATTTAGAGCACTGATGAACATACTGCAAAAGAAGAAACTTTTAGCGTGCAATGAAGTAAGGACAAATCTTGATTCGTTTTCCACAACTTGAAATCCTGAAGGTCAGAAGCTTTTTCCCAAGAGTTACTCAGTAGTGCAGTTGAAAGATATTGCCACATGTCCAGAACTCATCCTGGCCAATTTGGCAACACTGCTACAGAAACGAACAGCCTTCTCTTTTCTCTGAAGATCCATCCATCCATCCATTTAAAAAAAAATAATTTTTAAATAAGACTTTGTCAAGCCAAACTTAAAGTTTGATGCTTTAATTAATGATTAATAAACCTTCCTTTTTCCAGTTTAAAATAATACGGTTATATGTATTTATTTGTTTTTTAAACCTATCCATTCATCCAAGACCTTTTAATTGTTTTGAAAAAACTTCAAGACTCCAAACTTTTTTTGTGCTTGGCAATGATTTATTTCATCCAGAATAACAATTTTGTGTGCATAATATAATTGTGTACGGTCTATATTTATCATGTATATATACAGGGTGGGCCATTTATATGGATACACCTTAATAAAATGGGAATGGCTGGTGATATTGAACACATTTTATAAGTGGTGTTCCAAGCACACCATTGTTTTTCTTGTGAAATTCCCATGACCCTCTTCCTATTGAAAAAAACAAAAGTTGGATCCAAGTTGGCCACCTTCAAAATGGCCACCATGGTCACCACCCATCTTGAAAAGTCCCGCCCCCCCCCTGCACTGTACATACGTGCACACATGTATATATTTAAGAAAAATATGTCATGTTTATATATTAAATTCATTTATATATCATCTAAATTTTATTACTATATACATGTAAATATATTCTGTATGTGTGTGTCTTTATTAACACAGCACACACACATATAGTATGTAAACAAACACTTTTATGTTGGATGTGATTAATCGTTGCCCACTTCTACTTTTTTTCTTTTTCACTTATAAACTTTTAAAGACTTAAAATCAAGCTAAGGTTCAAGACCTTTAGAACTTTTTTTTACTTTAAAAAACACTCCCCAGTAAAAAAAACCTTCATATATATATGATACAACAATGTTATAACAACTTTCTGTTATAAGCTGTTAAATTAATAATTTCTTATTAGTAAGCCTAAAATGGGTGTTTATGTCACTTCTAATGAGGATTGTGTTAAATAGCCCTTTAAATGCAAAATATTTAAAGTGTACCTGAAGTATACTTGCAGTAGTTCCACTTTAGCACAATCAAATATACTAAGTATGTCTTTACTTGGACTTCTGCACAATTAAAGTGCATCAAGTACAAAATTAGTTGTTTCAATTTAGCAGACTAAGTATACCAGTTTAGTATACTAAAAGTACGGTTGCATGGCAATTTATTAAGTACATAAATAAGAAAGTGTATTGGTAGTATACTAAGCATGAAATAAATGTAATTCAAATACATTGAAGTATATTTATTTTTCACGAGGGCTCTCAAACCAAAATCCAGTTTATTTATTTATTTTTTTAATAAAACTAGCTTTTTTTAGTTATGATACAGCTTTGCTAAGTCAGTGTTTTTTGTATTAATGTGCAGAGACAACTGCAAAAAAGAATAAATCTTTGGTGGGTTGATTTTTATTAGTGTGTAAACACTGTAGCTCTGTGTTTAAACTATATAATGAATAAAAGCCTAAGTGTTACTACACTCCCTCTATGCAAACACGCATGCTCTGTGACTAGTGTCATTTTACTGCGAACTATTACAACACTTAATATGCCACTGCAAAATCCCTGAAACTGAGCAGCACAGAAGCCATAAAAGTGCTCAGAGGTGATCTGAGAGCTTTGTCCGCTGAACCAAGTGATGGTTGTGTTACGGTCGCTGTGACTCTGCAGGGAGGCAAGCCGTAACTGTGGCGTGAAATGGCTCAGCAGCATCTGCAGGTCAGGGGATGGGAAACTTGATGGAGCATGACGATAAACAAGAACTTGGCCAGGGGAGTCTCTGTCAATCAACTGCAGATAAGAACTCAGTGTGGAACTACAGACAAACAGGCCGACTAAAGTCATCACTTACGCATCTTACACAGACACTTGACACTGTCATACCACACCCTGCTGTCAAAACAAACCATTTAGACCAGAACAAGACAACACAGAATGAACTTTCTGCTCACATGCCATTAACAGACGATACCGTTCTCTGCCAAAATACTACAGGTACTACTGTTATTTTTCTTACTATGAAAATCTAAAATAAAACATGGTCCTGTTTTCTATTTACAGTAAGGGATGGCTTAAATGGTACAAACTTTTACAAGTTCTGAAGAACATATTGGTGCCATGATGCATTTTCTTTTTCATATTTAAAAAAAGTGTAAAAAAATGTATTATAAAACTATAATATTCAAATATCATTAGTGTACCAGACGAAGCATACTCTAAAATGTTAACAAAATAGAATATATTCTATCTTATATATTATATTTCCTCTTACATTATTTTTTTTTTTTTAAAAAGGATGGAATAAATTTATCGAAAATGATAAGATAATTTGGTACAAACTTTTACAAGTTCTGAAGAACATTTTGGTGCCATGATGCATTTTATTTTTTCATATTTAAAAAAGTGTAAAAAAAAAAGTGTTCAAGGTAACTTGTATTTTACTGTCAAATACAAATAAATTTTTTTTAAGTATTATTAATCTATAATATTCAAATATCATTAGTGTACTAGACAAAGTATATTCTAAAATATTAACAAAATAAAATATGTTATATCTTATATATTATATTTCCTCTTACATAATTTATAAAAAAAAAAATTGAATAAATTTATTGAAAATGATAAAAAAAAAACTTTTGAACTTAATTTTAAATAAAATGTATCACTGTTTCCACAAAAGAATTAACAAAAACTCACTAAAATAAAATACTGCTAATAGGGGAAAAGAAGTTTCATGAGTAGCAAATTATTTCTTAAGGGTCATGTGACACATAATCATCACATAAATAAATTACATCTCAAAATATATTCAAACAGTTATTTTAAATTCCAATACTATTTCACAATATTACCACTGTTACTGTTTTTTTGAGCACATACATGCAACCTTGGGAACATAAAAGATTTTAAACATTAAACAATTTTACGGACCCAAAACAGCAGTCTACATCGGTGTATTTAATACAATATTTCATAGTAAATAAATTCTGCAAAGGCCTACAGATTTGCTCTTGGCAGCTTCGACTCGCCTGCATGACTTCTATTAAACTACAAAGTGTACACAAATTAAATACAGTGTTTGGCTCAGCTGTACAACGCCTTCTAAAGTACAGCTGCTCTTAAAAGACAGCACACAAACATAAAACGAATATCTTCAGCCTCAAGAGCATTTTAAAACAGAGTTGACTTTCACTTTTCAGGTCAAATGTTACATAAAACTGGGCGGGAAAAAGTATATCAAAATCCAGTCACATCACTCTATTTTTTGTGGGAATTGTGAAGTCGACTAGTCACGTGACCGCAAATACAGAGCAAACACAAACACTCAGTAAGTCCAGTTAAGCCTGTGGCCCTTCGTTGTTTTGTTTAGAGCAATATGGTTTCTCCCGCCATTTTCAGTGTTGTTCCAAGTAAAAGGCCAGTACTCAACTCTTCTCACACACACACAGAGACAACACTGAGAGCGCTACGCTTCACAGACATGACATATCTGGACCAGACGAGTCTTATTTGCAGCAGAAGGCCATACTCAAAAGCTTCCCTGTCTTTACTGTCTTGTTCTATTCATTCATCTCTATGTGGAGGGGTTCTGGGTGACTGCAAAACTGAGACCGGCTGTCTTCACCTCAGCTCTTCAGGCTTGTTTATGTAGCATGTTATTCCAGAGCTCTCGGACCATGAGTTTACGTCCGAGCGGCCCATAGTACCGCAGGGGGATGGGTCGGTGCATGCCTGTGTGAGGACAAAGAGAAAATCCAACTTTCTCGCCGGTTTGTTATTCTTTCACTGGATTCGATTGTTATTCCTTTACTTCCTGCTTCGATAGAATAACATGGCAAAAGAGTCTTGTTTGTGGCCAAAGCTGTCGGCAGCATTTATGCCAAACGTTTGTATAACATTTAAACACACGAGTCAATTAAATTCTCTTCAAACAACAACACTTATAATAGATCTAGGGTGACGCAAAACTGTACACGCACACAAATACGTTATAAGTTGTCGGCTGTCGGCCAACGGGTGAGTTGTTTAAACAAACACTCTCAAGTTGTCGTTCTTTCACCACAAACCTGAGAGCAGCATTGGGTAAATAATCTCCTCTCATCTCTGTTTAAAGCAGCCTCCCCGTGAGGAGCCGCGCGATGAGAAGTGAAAAGCGGAGACAGCGGCTCAGTGTGTGTACTGTTTGTTTGTGTTAGACCGCTGTTTGAAGAGGAAACACGAGATCACGCCACACTGTGAGCTCAAACTGAAACAAAAACATTAATAATGCAACGATTTATAGAGTAACACAAGCTTCAGGGGACATCATAGAGATGTCAGGCTGATTTCAAGCGATTTATTATATTTACTATGCATGTTAAGGCAACAAAATCCTTTGAATACATATTTACTGTGTCAATTATGTAAAATATTTTCTTAATATACTGTGTATTACATTATATTTGACCTTGACAATCAGCCATTTCTACTATCAAGTAAAAACTAAAGCATGTTTCAAGTGCAAAAATGACTTTCCACATTCTCACACCAACGAGAATAAGCCTATTAAATTGAGAAAAGAAACACCAGGCCAATCCGACACGGTGACTTCATTGAAGCGTGATTATTCCTGCATGCTTTGCATAACAACAAGCTCAAATCGGCATCTAAATTCTGCACTACATTCAAGCAAGTCACAAGTCACTTACAAACACAGTACACTGTTATCATTTGGCACGTGTATACTTTGCCTAACCACATGTAGCTGTAAGTATGCTATCGTTATAATGAAGAACTGGACATGAGGATGAAGAAAGAGAGCTCACACAGAGCTGGGGTTAACACGGCTCTCCTGGAAAGCACAGCTCCTTGAATGATGTTTTGATCCCAGTAAAAACAGAACGGCTGAGCAGCTTGGAAACAGTTTATCTGCGTGGCCCTCGAGAGGCGTGCTGTGGTGTGTGTGTGTGTGTGTGTAATGCGTGCCCTCACCCCCTTCCTGTGCTCCACAGAGGGGCCAATATTTCACACACAAGAGCCCAGTGTTCAACGGATGTCCACTTTCACCTCGGGATAGAGACCCTTTTATGGGTTGTGCAACTTTCCATTTCTATGCACCATCTCTTTAAATATACATCACACAAATGGACAAAAACAATGTATTTTACATTACTTTTTCTGATAAATGAAATATTATTCAATATACTATCAATATAAATGTCACGTGTGCTTACACAATAGAACTAAGAATGATAAGCAAAGTATAAAACTATACCTTCAATTTAAAATTTACATTTAACAGCACTGTTTGTTCTTTAAGGATTAACTTTAAATTAGTTTTTTTTTTTTTTAATATTAATAAAAATAAACATCTGCATCACATTTGATTTTTTTTTTTTTTTTTTTTTTAACTAAACAGCCACCTCCAACATTTATAAAAGATTTTAAAACTGTATTTTTAAATTATTTTAATTATCGATAAATCAATCACTGGTGAATAATTTCAAGATTAAACCAAAATATTAGCTTAGTGTTAATTACAGTACATACTAAAACCAAAATGGCTAATTATATAAACCCCAGTTAGGAAGACTCCATCTGCCATATCCTCAAGGAGTTTCACCGACCACCATTATATAAGCATCTTTAAATCTCTTTTACCCCATCAATGTCACGGCTACAAGCTGGGACGCCTGAACAGAGCAGCCTTTCTCTAATAGGCAAATGGAGAGATAGTCATCAGAAAGAGCAGCTGTATAACCAGGGGACGCTGCCCAGGTCATGTCTGAACCGATCTGGCTGTACAGTACCACACTACGCCTTTTATTAGACAACACAATTGGTCCATCTGTAGATCGGCCAGAGGTGCAGATCACAGTCACAGAAGCTCTATTTGTTCAAGGCTCTTCGTCTGAGCTAAAGCTGTGACTAAAAGGCTTTAATGTCATGTACTTACAGTATAGAATTGCAGTGTGAAATTCAGCGAAGACTTTCAGCGCGGTCACCTCCTTTATAAACTCACAAGCGGTTGCTTGTGTGAGCATTGATGAGAAAGTGATAAAAAGGACCTAACAGAGAGGCTTTTGTCAAGGTATCCGGGCTGTTTAATGTAATTAGCTTCATGGCCAGAACAAAACATCAGTGTAATTGAGCAAAACAGCACATATCTGCTTTAAAAGGACCTAAAACTGCTGTTGCAAACCTGCAGTTGAGTCCTTATGATGGAAGATGACAACATGGAACCCCGTTGACCTTCCTAATAAGAGCAAAACACGTTTAGTGATTTTTCTAAATATCCACTTCTGTGTTTGAAATGACATAAGGGTTGGTAAATGAATGCATTTTCAATTTAAAGCTAACCACCCCTTTTAATGGACACTAAACAAGGGCTCTCAAACAGATGCATGCACGCACACGTGGACGTACGTAATGTCCAGGAAATTTGCTAACTAACTGCAGGCACTCAAACACAGGTGCACGTCCGGTCTTTCTGCTGTTTCACTGGTGCGTCAAATTACACACAGAGAGAAAAAAAGAGGGAAAATCCTCAGAGCAAATGTAATGACACAGAACGAGCTGACGTTCAAACACTAATCACGTCCATTCACCCATCAGCACACGCTGGCTCTCATCGCACACTAATCACACACGACAGGCGGCCCTGAATGAGTGCGTCTGGATAAACTATGTGTCAAATACATATGGGGAAGCAGGACGCAGCAGAAAATTTGAACTAATAGATGTGAGGGAACAGAAATGAGAAATGAAAAAAGGAAGGAGTGAAATATCAGAGGGAAGAAGGAGGGATGCAGAACGTAGAAGTCAAAGAAAAAGAAAAGGAAAAGGCCAATTTTCAAGGTTTACTTTAATGTCACTCAGCATTAGGGCTTATAGCACACATGCACAAGTGATTCTAAAAGGATTTTTTGCTAATTATAATTAGAACTAGAGGGAAAATGAGTCGAAACTTAAATATAGTTTTAAACTTGAAAGTTTCTTTTATGCCATAGCCTCGTGGTAAAACCCTTCTCTCGCCCACTTCACTTCCTCTCTATATCATTCGGGCCTAATAAAATGGCAATAATGGCAAAAATAAAAATTAGATAGATAGATAGATAGATAGATAGATAGATAGATAGATAGATAGATAGATAGATAGATAGATAGATAGA
>JAUCMT010000036.1:2371597-2395467 GCA_032357475.1 Enteromius thamalakanensis
TAGATAGATAGATAGATAGATAGATAGATAGATAGATAGATAGATAGATAGATAGATAGATAGATAGATAGATCACAGTCTGATCTGTATTTTTTAAGAGAAAATGTAACAATTTCAGGGAAACAAGAGCAACAATTTACGAAAGAGGAAAAATTGGCAGCTGTAGAGACAGAGGTGTTTTTTGTCAGTAAATTGGAGTAAACAGTTTAGGACATGCACTGGAGTCCACATTGTTCTCTTATGTAAGACTTAATAAAAAGCACTGGGGAGAGAGAAGACTCTCAGTAAGGATTTCATTATGTCTAATCTGCAGCTCTGTCCTGAATCTACAGTGCTCTAACGTCCAACAGACACTCAACTCTGTCCTTATTCTGTCTATGGTTACACGTTTATGTGTTTATGGTTGTGGCATCATAATTACGACAGTTTATTTTGCATAAATGTATGTATTTATGCATGTATGCAAACACTTAGCCTGTAATTATGGGAGGCAGGTATTTATCTAAGCTTGTCCTACAGGTACAGCCCAACCTTCAAACTAAATGATGCATATGCCGTCTTACTAGAGACTACACAGAGATACGTGTGTTCTGTTGTGCCCCTTCCCACCTCACTGAAGTTTATAAAGCTGACTCCAGCATCTCTGGACACACACCTCAGACAGAAATGTCTGACCAAGACAAAGAACAATGCAGACAGTGGAGCCCTATAAGTACACTGCCATCTAGAGGCTGCCAATTAACTTGTATTAAAAGAAGGTAGCCAAGTTATATATGGAGACTTGGAAACCACTTAACTCTTAACTTTTACCCATTTGTTTGGGTTATTATATTAAAAATAAAAACTATTCAACTGGACACATTACTATGAGCAGTCCATTATATGGGTAACAAACTCAAAACATGAAATGTGAATGCAATAGTGTTTAATAGGCAGTCCATGTTTAAAGACCCCTGGAAACGGTTTGATTAGCTGCAGTGGTCTTTTTCCTTTAGTGTTTATGTATTTCCTGTTAAAACAAGAAGCTTGGGTGGGACACATTCCTTTTAATTTTATAGATTTCAGAGCCATGAAACATGATTAGTGACTTACTAGTCAAGTCAGGTGACCCTGAAGGAGGAATATTCTCATTTTAGAAAGCTGATTAAATAAAAATCTGTGTAGTGCTTGATGAGTCATCAATATGTTTATATCTAAACATGCAACTTTTAGGAGCAGACTGATATTTTTCAGACCCTTTTTGACTGTAAACATTAGGGACTGGGTGTACCTGGTTCTTCTTTGTCTTCATACTGCCTCACCAGGATTGGTGAGGGTCTGTGGACCGCCTGTGCCGTCAGGGGACTCTAAACAAGAAAATGAGAGGAGATGAGTCAAGAACAATAGCAGAGGAGAGGGGCGTTGGGTGGACACTGTATGCAGAGGGATTATACAGGAACAGAGGGGAAAAACATTGTTTTAATCTCCCTCATTCAGGGGGGTAAATCCTCACATATGGGCGACCTACAGACCGAGAATGCTGGGTTAATGAGGGTCTCAGGAGTTTCCACACACCACGAAAGAAACCGCTTTGTTTTTGTGATTAGGAGAAAAGTAGGAACAGAGGTCACGTCTGAGCTGATTTATACACTAAATACTGCAGAGATAACCGACACTCACATAATACTTCATAATAACTTAAAGGGATAGCTCACCCCAAAAAACTGAATTCTGTTATCATTTACCCTCAAGTTGTTAAAAACCTGTATGAGTTTCTCTCAAATGTAAGACTTTTTTAAGACCTGCAAAAATAAAATGAATACCATATAAGCATGTACTGTAAAACGCTAAATTTACAATTAAAACGTGGGTTTTCACTAAACAAAAAATTTTATAAAATGATAAACTTTACATTTCAGCCTTTAAACCATTTTTTTAAATGGGTGTCAAAAGTTTTATTAGAGCAATTATTATTATTTAATTATTATATAAATAAAATAACATGAATTAGAGGTGTGCAATATTGACAAAAAATGTTGAGTTTGTTATTGTGCCGATATCTTAAAGATTACCATGGATTCTTTTGATATTCTTCCAATTCTGTGTGGTCACAGTGAAAGAAATAGTGATAGCGATGGAGATTAATCTTTTTCCAGTATGTTTTTTGGGCATTTTTTATTTGGGCACCTTTAAGACTTTCTTTTGAAAGTGTGCATCATCTTTTGAATCAAATTTTTTAATTTGTGCTATTATCAAGCAAAATGAATCTTTGCAATGCCTCTCAACTGGCATGTAGATGTAGGCCTACTTGCAGTATAATGCAACTTAGAGGAACACAAAATGTTACAAACGCATAAATAATGTTTTAATATTTAAAAACGTAAAAAGTTTAAAACTGATGTTTGAAATTATTTTTTTATAAAGTGATTATTTAGAAATCGAAGATATTTTAAATATAAAATTAAAACCAGTAGGAGGCAGCATGTCACTGTTAAAAAGTGAATCATTGCAATTAAATTGAATCATTTAAACGTAGATTCATTCAGAAAAGACGGTGAGAGAAGCAAAACAGTGCTGTGGCTGTATTTTGGCTGATTTTTGAAATAGACCAAAAGCAGCAAATGTGGTGTCTTAAACGTAAGTCTCTTAATAACTACTTGTTGTTTATTGAACTGTTGTCTAAAATCATTTGAAATCTTGCTGACTTTTGGAAGAAAAACGGCACTCTTTATGTGATATTAGATATATGAAACGTTATTAATATAGGCTATACCTTTTCAGCCCCCAATATCTTAAACAATGTGAACTTGAACGCGCACTAGTTTAACTTGTTAACAGATTCATTCGGACTCTGGATTTACAGGACTCATGTTTATTTAATGAAATCAGTCGTTTGAAATGTAATCATCTTTTAATAGCATTCAGCCATATCACATATTATTTCCGTCTCCAAATTAAGACTTTCTTGGGGGGTTCATGTGTAATTGCAAGTCTTTAAGAAGTCTATAAATAAAGTATCTGAAAAAGATCTACTCTGAACAATACATTGAATGACATTAAATAAAGACAAAATAAATCAAGCTAATGGAGCAGTAACTAACATACGGTCCAATGCCATGTCTCAAATCAAGTGAATGAATCATCTTATTACAGGCATCCAATAATGACTTCCGGAAAAGGGGAATAAACCAATGACATTTAAGATTACAACTAAAACAGCAAGCCCAGCCCCATGACTGACAAAATAAAGGTGTTTGCGCGAGCAGGTGAGTGAAGCTTAAGCGCAGAAATGACCGTGCGAGTGCTTGGATTGCGCGCAGATGACATGTACGAGAGTATGAAATGAGCTCGCGGGCTCCCGTTTCCTCGCGTGTACATCTGTTTTCCTCTCGCGGATATGATTTACAGTGCACACCAGCATCAGTGGTGCGCTCGCTTATTTATGGCATAGATTTGCTATAAATTTAATGTAATAATTAAGCTTGGTTTAGGTAAGATAACAGTATAGCACTTGCCTGGTTTTGTGTGTCCTGCAGCTGAGGGGAGGAGACAGTCATCACATGATGATAAACCTCAGCTTCCTTCTGTTCCTCAGATGACCTGAGGTTGACTGACAGCCCAGTGTTTTCAACAAAAGCACCTGTTGGTTATGGATACAACACATGAATATTTCAGACTGCGGGCAAAGTACAGTGTCATTTGAAAATACCCAATGTGGCCTTGCAGTTTGATAGCCTGTAACATGTTTACACATTTAACAATGGTCTTGTGAAGTTGAATGTGAGGTTTCGAGCAGCTTTGATTTGTCTCTGTTATGGGGACACTATTGGAGTGGATAAGGGAAGCCAAATAGCACTAAATTCTAGCTCCGTCAAGGATGAACTCTTGTCTGTGCTGCTGGGGTGTGTGTTTTTTTTTGGCAGCACTAGTCTCTAAGCAACACTGAGGCTCTTTTTACTGTGAGCAGAGCGATCTTGGCTTTGAGTAAATATTGGTTTAGGCCAACACAGGAAGAGGTTTGGAGTCTACACCGGCGTTCTGCTGCCCTGGACTCATAATTTACATAAACTGTCCACGCGCTTTTGGACAGCAAGCAGTCTAAGTACACTATTAACACCAAACATTTAAAACGAAGGCTGGTGTTTTACAAAAATGTCTGCTTAATAACTTTAGTGTATGAGGTTTTGGGAAGTCCAAACGGTGATGTTTTACTGTGTAACATGATATGAAACTAATATTGACTCCAAATAAGCCCAACACAGGTTTTATTCAATAACTAAAATCCAGCGTTTCAAGTCTGAATATGATATGAAACTAATATTTACTCCAAATAAGCCTAACACAGACTTTATTCTTCACTAAAATTATTTTTCCCCCAATCACAACTTTCCAATTTTCAGGTAAACGCAACCTTTGAGAAACTTAAAGCATTTTAAGCTAAGCGGTTACATAGGCCAAAACAAATATGAAAACACATGTAATTGATTAAATATCAGATACTAAGAATTATAAATATTATATACAACAATACATATTTAGTATTAATATTAATTTACAACAAATTATACATTTTATGTATCATTTGTTGTTTATTGCTAATGTGTACAATAATTATAAATTATTATAAATTATTAATACATAACATTCATATTGCAGACAATTATTTAATGAGGAGAGAAAGTTTACGATTATTTGATATTCCCTAATATCAACAATAATAATAAACGGTTTAATGTTAATTATAACTACTATTATTATTAATGCAGGACTGATTTCTGTTACTTTTTAAATTTATACTATTTCATTTCAGTTTTTTAATGTAATACTAAAATAAATAAATACATAAATAATCAAATTCCATCAATAACAAACAAATAATAATAATATATTAAAAATAATAATAATAATAATTATTATTATTGTTACTAATGTAGGATTTGTAGTCATTTTATTTCTTATTTTTAATGTAATATTAAATAACTTCAATTAATTACTACTATTATTATTAATAATAATGCTAATAATAATAATAATTTAGTTTATTACTGATAGATATTATGGTTATTTAAGTTATTTAGCTTTGCATTAAAAAGTAAAAGTAACAAATAAAATGAGAAAAAACTACAAATCAGTTCTATATTCTTAAAAAAAACTGTAAATTTGTACTTTAATCAATATCTTCAGCAGAAGACTGCACATTGAGCAGGGAATAATGGAATAAACACTAGCGAGTGTATTTGGACGCCGTTCACAGTCTGTGTAAGAGGAAGCTTAGAGTGGGAGTGGGATTCATTTCCGCCTGCTTCCCTGAGCCTGAATTCTGATGAAGTATCCAGACCGCCTGGCTTCCCCTGTGTCAGCCTCAGCTCGCTCTTTCACACAGAATCTGAAGCAAAAACAGCTTAATTCCCTGTGTCCACATAACATGGGTAGTGTGAGACATGCCCCATTAGAGACGCAGACACAGAGGGCCAGTAGCGCCGCCAAAGGTATACAGGAAGAGGACAAGGCCACCCAATTGGCTGCAGGAGTTAATGGGCAAAACGAAAGATTAACGGCGACAAGAAAAACAATGTAAAAAAGTGAAATGACATTTATATGTTAACAGTTCATGCGTCACACATAGAGGCCTGTACCATGTCACACTGGCTTAACTGTTATTGCTTAAAGCGAGTGACGTAAAAAAAAAGTCAATCAATTCTGAGCCGAGTTTTGTTTATTTATTTATTATAGTAAAGTGCAGTCAGTGTGTGGGGATTGTCTGAGGGATGTTTTATACCCGTGTGGTCGGCGAGCACTTGTCCAGGTGATGTGAGTGTGGCGTGGGGTGAGATTTCTGTGGATCTGTGCTGTGTGTGTCTCTGCTGATCCATGAGTGAGTGTCCCGTCAGCACAATCTCCTCTGCCACTGTCAGAAGTGGTCTCTGACCCTCACTGACCTCTCCACTGCTCTCCTCCTCCCACTAAAGAGAGATGAATATGTTTTTTAAACATCCTCTAGCACCATCTACTGGATAGAAGCAGAACTAGCTATACTGTTCGCAGCAAAGTTCAGAAAAAAATTATTTAAAATTTGTAAAAAGAAATAACAATACAAAACTTATTTTTTAATGTTTATGGATGTAATAGTAAGTGATGGGCAGGAAAAAAATATGAAATTAATATAAAGTAAATATTTCTGTATTCTACATAATTGTTATATTACACACACACAAAAAAATAAAAAATATATATAATATATAATATAAATATATAAATACAGCTGCCTCTTTCTTTTACGTACACACATGCACACAAAATAAATGGAGTATGTTGAGCATATCAGCCTCACTAACAAATTAATTTAACAAAATTCAAAAGAACTAGTTAGATTTGTCCCAGATTTAAACATCAGTAGTAATGTAAAAGTTTCAGTGAAGTCACATGATACCTCTGGCTGCTGTGATTGGCTGACAGGTCCACGTTCCATTCTGGCCAACAGAGACAGGATGGGATCATGATGAGCAGGAATGCGAGGAGCTCGGATCACCTGACCTTCACTGGGAGGATCGTAGTCCTGACAAAGAGAGCAAAGAGTTTGTCAGCTCATTAGATTTAGTGTACAACTGGAAACATATGTGAGGTGTTATTTTATTAAACAATGTGTTGTTCAACAATTATTATGAATTCTATTACTGTATAAGTGTTTTCCCCTAAGTTTCCACTACTCTTAATTAAATGGAAATCCTGAACTATCCTGAAGATATATCTCTCTTCACTTCAACTATCTAAAGTGAAATGGAAATACTGGTTTTGTGTTTTTGACAGTGGTAATCATCACAGATTATAGTTATATCAGCAATAACTGTGTTACTGGCTGTCTCCCCAGTTCTCGTTTGGGACTGAACCTCTAACTTTTGGCTACAAGCTCAAACACAAACCTGAAGTTGTCCATTCATATTCAACCATGACAGTCTTATTATTTCTTCCCATTAGGTTAAATAAATGACAGGAAACACTGATGTTTTGGGGTCTGTTGCTAAGACACTTTGAGTTCAAACATTCACCATATCTTGGACTCCATGCAGGGAACCGTTCAGGCTGGTCATCAATTTAGGCAGAAGGACTCCTTCATCTTCAAGAACTTGGGAGGAAAAAATTATTTTCAAAAACAAAATGCATAAAAAAGAAATACTGCAAATATGATTAAAAGTTTGGAATGAAAAGATTTCTAATGTTTTTGAAAGAAGTCTCTTATACTCACAAATGCTGCAATTATTTGATTAAAAACAGTAAAATAGTAATATTGTCAAATTATTTTATAAATGTGAGTATATTTTGAAATGTTATTTATTTCTGTGAGGGCAAAGCCAATTTCAGTCTTCAATGTCTCATGATCCTTTAGAAATCCTTCTAATATGTTGATCTGGTGCTCAAGAAACATGATTATGATTATGTTGGAAACAGTTTTTGCATCTTAATATTTTCAGTTAATAAAAGTTTGTTGATACAATAGATTCCTATTTCAAATAAATGCCGTTCCTTTCAAACAAAAATATAAAAAAACAAAACAAAAGTTTTTAGAAGAACCTTTATAATATTTCATCAACACTAACAACTTATTTCAATTAAGCACCAAATTAGCATTTCAAATGAACACTTAAATAATGGCTGCCGGACATTACGGTTTGCCAGCACAGAAATAAATGACATGTGCATTTATGTATTTATTTAATAACTCTAACTATATTTTTTATCAAATAAATGTAGTGTAGGTGAGCATAAAATACTTTTTTTTTTTTTTACAACTGTTGTATACTATATTACTCATAAAATAATAGTAAAAAAAAAAAAAATAGTATTCTATTTGTGCATTTGCGCGATGCTGCCCATTTATTTCTAAATGTCCATTTTATCCTTAGAAGGCAGCTGCTTGTGCAGACAGTGCGGTTCTGGCTGAGTTTGGCTGTGTGAGTGTGTGTTGGACGGATCATGTACCTCTGACTGCTGCCATCTGGCCGTGAGTGAGCAGCAGCTCTCCCTCTGAGATGTGCCTGGCTACCGTCTCCGTCTCAGTGACAGTCACGCTGGAACTAGAGCTGCTCTCTGTGGGCGAGGAGGAGGATTCAGGGGTGGAAGCAAGAGGAGGTTCCTGGCTCACAGGAGGAAGAGTAGGAGGGGGAGTCTTGGGTTTGGAGGGGAGAGGTGAAGATGGATGGATGACTGATTCTTCCTCATTGTCGTCTTGGGCTACTGACATCACACTGCGTGTGAGAGATGGAGGGTGTTAGTGAGCGATATGCTGAGCACGTATTCCTCTATGTCTACACTGACACAGAAGCAAAACATTACTAACTATACAAACAGAAAACACTCATTTACATATAAAAGACCTATAGTTTTATTCTTTTATTCGTAAGGTCAGTCAATTAAACACTATATTATAACTGCGTCATATTACTCAAAAGGAGTCAAAAATGTAAGGCACAAACATTGTTTAACATTTACTTATATTTTTTATTTAGTTTTTAAAATAATGCTATGCTCCACCTATTAAACTGTCATAATAAAATAAATCTGATTGACTAATTGAATAAATGAATAAATGAACGAATGAATAGCAGAAATACTGAACCTGCAGAATGAAGCCTAGTTTTGATATTTTGTTAGAGAAAACAGAAACACAGCTTTTATTCCATAAATGAAGAGTTAATTTGCAACTCCATTTAACAATTCTCAACAATCTTTTTTTTTTCATTGTGCATTCAACATCTCAATCAAACTGCAGTCGCTGTTTTTTTTTAAAAACAATGAAAACATGATTTTTGAAAATTAATTTAAAAATATTGTTTTTAATTTAAAAAATGTTTCTGCAAATAACCTCTTCATATATATATATACTGTATACACACACACACACACACACACACACGTAAAAACACACATTAAACATTTTATCTGTCAGATTATAGAAGTAAAATATCTCTAGAAATAAAAGAGTTATATTTTTACTTTAGTATGCATTTTATTCTTTATGAAGGGTTAAGAATTGTCTGAAGACAGGATAAATGGTAGTGAGTGAAGATGTTATAATAAAAATAAAATCTAATTAAACGGTGCGTTTGTATTTTTAGTGCTCATCTCACGCTTTTAGAAATAGAATTACATTGGGACATAATTTACTGTAACCAACAGCAGGTGGCACTGTGGGTCTATATATCACATCATCAGTAAGGCCTCACAAAATTCATTACAAGACCTACAAAAAACCTTGTTTTTGTTTCTCTACTCACTAACTCTACTACGCCATGTTTGAAGCACAGCTTTTAATACCAGCTCACGCTTTTCTGTTATTACTCTCATACTTCCCTCTAATATTAGTGTATGTTTTTCTTTCACTTGCCTGAATATTTCATGCAAAAACTAACAAGAATAAAGGAGAATGAAGCAACAATATTTAGACGTACACTGGTGCTGATGGCTGTTCCTGTCTCTCGCTGTGTTGTTCTTCCTCCTCCAAGGGGAGCTCTGTTCCTCCCCATGGGTGATTCTGGAGGCTGGCTGGATCTGGGGTATGATTGGCTGGAGGAGGAGAGGGTGTAGCCACCCTGGTGGGAGATGGGATTGGTGTGGTAGTCGGAGTACCCACAGGAATTCTTTCTGGACCTGAAACAAAGGCAGAACTGATGTGCTTACACTTTTACAAATAGATGGGGAGCAATTTGGTTTGTTCATAAAAATCACTGTCAGACCTGGTGACGCAGGTTCATGATGCTTTTCTTTGGGAGGCAGGGCTGTAGAAAGATGCTCGGACAGATCTGGGGTTCTGACAGGAGATGGCGGCTCTTTGGAAATGGGCTCAGGAGTGGGTGCTGGTGTCGGTACCTTAGTTACCTCCTGAAATATTACCACAATATTACCACGTTTATGGAATTAAAGGTCATCCTGGATAAATGAGAACGTGTTTGGGTGCCAGTACCTCCCGAGCGTCCTGTGTTTGGCAAGGGGTAGCAGGTTCTGTCTGTGTCTCTCTCTGTCCAAGCATTACTGCAACGGTTTCAGCCAGCACTTCATTTACACACTGTCTTATGAGCTCAGAGTCCACTGGTACCCCTGTGTCTACAAACAACTGAAGACCACCACCACCTGCGGCCTCCACTGACACACAAACACACACAGAGAGAGGGGGATTATCTGGTGTACATGGGACATGCTTCGGCATATTTTGTTTACAAGGTTAAAGGTAAAAGTGTTATGTTCTTGTTAAATAATAAATAAAAATTGTTGAAGTAATGCTAAATAAAAAATATAAAAAAACAAAAACTGATTAAAAAAAAAAACCCACAAAAGGTATACAACAAAGTTAACCAAAAGAACAACAAAGAAATAGCTTTTACATCAGTGTTGGCATTGTTGAATAAAAATAACTTATTTAAATTAAATAAAAAAAGAACACGTTTATATAAAAATGAAAAATTATATAAAAATATATAAAATATATATAAAATGAAAAATATATAAAAATTAAAAATAAGAAATGCATCAAAATTAATTGACAAATACTAAGTCAGCAACTTTTGCCATCTAATCATTAGTGTTATTATTGTTAAATAAAATAAATTGTAACTATAAAAAAATATAAAAATTAACAAAACATTTTTTTTCAGATGAGACTGAAAAAAGTCTACCGAAAGCATTTGTATCAATTCTGATTCATAGTCTTATATTTTGCTATTGTAAAAATACTTCAATGAACAAATATAAGACAAAAATACTTTTTCTGTAGTTACAATTCATGCCAACTCAGTTAGGAGTATTATCTATTTTCTGATTAATTTATTTTTATTAATTTTTCCTATGGAAACCGAGGGTTCAACTGCTGAAATTTAAAGCTTATTTTACATTATTTTGCATTATTCTTTACTAAAAATGCAAAAAAAAAAGTCAGAAATGTATTTTATAATTTAGAATAAATATTTATTGAAATATTTTTTTACTATCCACTGACAGGGCTGATGGAGGATTTATGGAGCTAACATGATCAAACACAAAACATAATGGATGTTGGCTAAATAATTCTTTTTATCACATTTTTTATGAATAAATGTGTTTTAGGCAATAGGACAAGGGTAAAACCTCCCTAGATTCAAACTTGGATCTCAAACCACCTGGTCTTTCAGCAATGTCATAGTGAATATATTTAATATCAAATTTCACTTGGTTTTATTTATATAATGTTTTCAACAATTCAGATTGTAGCAATCCACTTCTAGAGCTAAAACTCCTAATGTGCATCCAAATAATAATAACAACAACAAAAACACTTAATATCTGCAAATCTGGCATTCCCACAGCATTCAGAAGTTTTCCATGAAGCCCTTCTGGCAAGTTGAGTTTGCCAGCAAAGTAATTTCAAATAACCAATTTGAAACTCGCTTTACCTCTCAACCAGCCTATTTTGAATTCATGCACCCGTAAGCATTTTGGACCTGTGCTATTAAAAAGCTAATATACAGAACTGACATTCTTGGCAGAGCCCTCATTTCCTTTTGTCTAGGGCAGGACTGCGTTCAAACACACATACAGTTCCTCCACAGGAGGAAGAGTCCAGTCAGTCTGCGAATATGCTGACAACAGTTTGCCGCGAGCCTCCTCTGCAAATTTGATACATCATTGATCTTTCTATTAAACGAAAGCGAGAATTAATGAGGCAGGACCTCCGCGCCGACTGAGCAGAAGTGACGCGACAGAGACGGAAGGATGGAGCGTAGAGGGGCTGAGCACAAGCAATCGTGTTTTAATGAGGAAATACAATCTTGCTGTGTGCTGACACGCTTGACAAATGCATTGCGCGCATTCGTAGACGCTATGAATCAAAATTATGAGCTTATAGACTGGAACCTGGTGCAGCTCGACCATTCTTACTGGTTTATGTCATGCGTTATTGATTGTGTTGTTGATTTTTAACACGGACCAGACACATTGGTAAATTGGTGAAGACGTATGATGGTTAAACCGCAAACAGACAAACGTCATTGATATTGAACTGGGAGCTTTGGAAAATTTAAAAGAAAACTTAAAATCACAATTATAAACATTACAAATTACACATTCTCACCTATGTCTGATGTCACACTATTCTCCGGCTCTGATTGGCTGGCTGGATCAGTCTGGATGGGCTGAGGGAACATTCCTGTGATCACTCTGGCCATCAGCTGTTGCTCCACCCTATGAGAGAAATGACACAGTGTTATTATAGAGGCATTTTGCTATGATGATGATAACATGTCATTAGCAATCCACTCATTAACTACTAAGGAAACAGTAATTTAGCAGATTAATAGCTTTATCCAAAGTGATGTGCAAAACATGCATTTTAAAGAGTGACCTGGATTTAAGTGTATAAAACTCACCAAATAGGGTTTTGTGTTTTATTCACTGTATAATAATATGATATATTTTATTCTGTTTTATTGTGTTACAGTAGTTAGCTGTGTTTTGTTTTGTTATTTATACTTAATCAAACCCAACTGCGGTTTGACAGATTAATTGGAAAGCAAAAATATGCTTCTTAAAATGAACTCTTCATATGTACATTATCGGTTCATGCATTCCTTGGCAATCGAACCCATGACTTTGGGGTTGTTACTGCATAATAAACAAATAAATTAATGAATTAATTAATTTGTGTGTGTGTGTGTGTAGTTTTTTTCTTTGTCTGGACTACCATTAAGCTTTTTTCACATATTTTTGAGTCTTATTCTCAGCAACCCTACTTTTATGTTATCAAATACAGCAAACAGTAATATTGCACATATTCTTACAATATAATGTAACGGTTTTCTGCTCTAACATATTTTCAAATGTAATTTATTCCTATGATGCAAAGCTGAATTTTCAGCATCATTACTCCAGCCTTCATTGTCACATCCTTCAGAAATCATTCTAATTTGGGGCTTGAGGCACATTTCTCATCAACAATGTTGAAAACAGTTGTGCTACCTAACTTTTTTGTGTAAACAATGCCATATGTGTGACCATAACTGTGCAGAGTCAATGGAATTCTCACCAATCCACCAGCCTGTTCTCCAGGGTTTCTCTCTGCTGTATGGTGCGCAGGATGGGTTCGGTCAGAGGAGTGGACTGCGAAGGCTGTGGAGGAAAGGCCGGGCCATGATACAGAGCAGCTGGAGGAGACGGCAGCCCGTTGAGCTCTATAGGAGAGTCTGGAAGTCCATCGTGTGTTTCCTGAATTCAACACAGCATAGAAGAAAACAGAGACTCTGCAGTTTTAAGATATATATACTCCAACATATGGCTTTCTGAGAGACTTATTGACAATCCATTACAGCAAAAATACCCCTGACAGCTTACTGGATCAGAAACTGAATTTTCGAGGCAAATGACAGCAAATAAAAGTGCACACCGTGTACTGTGCAGTAATGGCAAACATATGTTAGTCTGTGTGCAATTTCAGAGCGGTCATTACAGTCTTAACAGAAGGGGAGGCTGGAGAGAAAGGGGGACGTTTGTCTTGTATAATTCCATCGCTGGATCTGTGAGCCAGCTTTCAACATTTCGGTCATTGGTTTGGATAATGTTCAGATTCCTTTGGCCCGGACTCAGGGAGGTCTGTGTAAGGAGCGATTAGCTCATTTCCAGTGGCCGGCCGCCAGAGGAAAAGAGAGAGAAATGCATTCTGCCAGTCGGGCGCTGAGCCCGTTTGAAGTTTATGGCTCCATCAGAACTGACCGAGCCAAAGCTGAGGCACTGGAGACTTAGAGGAATGACATTTTAGGAGCTGGCAAGTATCCGTGCTTGCAGTCCAAAAGAGAGAGAGCTTGCACACCGAGGTCTGGACTTAAGTAGCTGTGGCCTTTATTTGGTCGTTGGGAAAACTACAAGTGGGCCGAGTACATGCCAGTCCGCGAAAAACTGCTTAATTATATGCAACTGCTGTGCAACGCACTTGAATTTTTATTGCTCTCGGTGTTTGGAAAATGTTTGCATTTCTGGACTCATAACTCCAATCTTAATTGCCATTCGAACAATTAGAGAGTCAAAATAAAAAGAGTCAGAAGGACTTTTTATAGCCATACTACAGCCAGGAGACAGAAGACACTAGATTTTTACATAATCTGAAGAAAATATGAGTAATGTTTGCTCATGAAAAGCTCCCTTGCTAAGGTATTCTGTCAGGTTGCAAGTCTCCATGATGTTTCTGGTCCTTTCCATCTGATATTGCTCCTTTCCAGTGTTTGATGCAAGTCTGTCAGAACTTTGCCGTCATCCACAAGGTAAAAATCTTTAAGTTTAGCACTAGTAATTAGAATGCTTTGCTTATTCAGTCACATAGAGCAGGGGTTCTCAGCCAGTGGACTACAAGAAGATATCGAATTATTTTGAAATAAGACAAAACCAGCTTTAAAATAAGCTAAAACCGATAAATCAAGATGTAAAATGACAAATCGAGACAATCAAGAAGTGAAATATTTAAAATATTATTTCTCATTCTAATTTGTTCCCTCAACATTTGCCATTCTAGTTCCTAGTACCTTGAAAAATCTAGACACAGGATTGAAAAAGTGTGACTTTGGAAAAAAAATTAATAAAATCATAAAAATGTATGCATGTGTTATTTCTATGCTGAATATAAATTGTGTCTATTTAGGTCAAGCTCTAAAGTATATTGTCGTGTATAATCTGCTGAGAAATTGCTAACGGTTAGTAAAACTGATTACAAACAAATCTTGTTAATTCATTACTTACAAAAATTTGTGAACCCTGGAAAACATTCAATAAATTCTATAATTATTTTAGTTTTGAATGATTTATATTAAAAGTATTTGGGTAAATAAAGTCATAAGTCAATTTCAGTTAAACTCTCTTGATCAGCATTCATTGGTCAAAGAAGGTCAGAAACCACTCACAGAGAGCCTCCAAAATTACTGAACAAAAAGGCATTAATGCACATAATATAGATGCTTTCTTGCATCGAGCAAACAGGAGGCGAACCTCTCAAAATCCAACCACACAAATTGTAACGCCAAACATCTAAGAACAATTAACACTCTCAGTTCATTGTTGCAAAATAAATTCCTTCCTACGCAAACCTATGTTAACCGGAGATCAGATGAAACCGAGCTTCATCTGTGGATGACGTTCCCTCTCAGGCCAAAAGGGGTCACTGTGGAACAGTTCATGTGATTCGGATTGCAACCCCCTCCGTGCTTCTTTATTCTCATTATAAACACTGTTTTTCCCAGCACCTTCCACAAAAGCCTGTGAGAACAGCAGAGATTTGCCTGCCTCCACCTCCTGCCTAATGACTGCTATGCTATTTCGGTGCTAACTGACGCCTTGCCCTTGTACGACCGAGCGGCAGAATCGGCCTAATGCCCAATACGCCGGGCGTCCTGTGCTTCTTGTTAGCAGTAAATATAAGGGGCTTATGTCTTCGTGTGTATGCTTGAGCGAGCTGTGATGTGAGCAGCATTCCTAAACGGAACAAAGACTATTATCGGCAATACGGCACCACACCCCTTCGATATCAATTCACTGAAAGGCCAATTTAGCCATGTATATTGTAATTAGATTTTTCCCCAACCCGTGAAAGATATTTTAAACTCTCATTCATTCTCTGCTCTTGGTTAATTAAAGAAAACGACATTCTCCTTCACCCTTTGGCTCAGAAAATCTCATTATTGGTGCGCTGAGCCATTGATGGCCAATATTTCTGTGTAGGAGGAGACGTGGAGAATAGGCATCTGTAGCTGGGTCAAAATGCAAATGGGAATGAAGTAGGAAACAGTGGATTGGGGCGGATACCCTCAGGGTGGACACCAGGTTGTGAAATGACCTTTACGTTACGAGCTGGAGTGAGTGCGTGGGTTGAAATGTGCTTTTAATTGAACGTACCTGGCTGATGTCGGCTACAGACAAGAAATTGGTTCCGGGAAAGATATTTTCCTCCTGATCTTCACCGGCATGCGGTTCGGCGGCCTGGGAGGCAATGATACGGAGACAGAGGTCAGGAAGCAATATGGTGTCTGGAATTACAAAATTCATCAACGGCTGGGAAGATTAGAAAGTTGTAAGTGCATGAGTTAATAAGGATAATGATGACAGGATGAAACAAAAGATGATGCTTGACTATAAAGTAGGGTGGCATGGATTTAAAGTCACCATGAAATGGAAATTCAACCTATCTGCTTTTTGAAAGCATGTAATAGATCAAAATGTCAAGCGGTGAAATAAGAGTTTGGTAAAATATGCTGGACTTCTCCAATTCATTTAGTCTGCTTAGAAGAACCTCTATTTCTATTTCGTTTTTTGAGAAACCGTTTTTCACAATGTCACAATGCTTGAGAAAAGATTTGTTTTTCTTTTCATTTAAAGTTGCAATAAAGCTAAACTATGGTTTAATTAAAAATGACACTTCACCCTCACATCATTCCATGAGACAGTTTGAAAAATAATGGAAATACAGTCTGTGAGGTCTCAAAATATAGTGCACAGGTCATAAGGATTGCTTTGATAGTGCCAGTACGGTGTTCTTTTCGAGCTTGACAGCCCATGACCATCGCAAGCTTTCATTCGTTTGAATGGAAAAGAGAAGCAAGAACATTCTTCAAAACATCTGCTTTTTTGCTCAACTAAAGACAAAAACTAAACAAAAAAAAAAACACCTTCATGTCATGAAAGAACTTCAAGGAATCCCTAAATGGCAGTGGTCGCAGATGCGATGCTGATCACACACACACACACACACAAACAATAAAACGCTGTCTCATAAACCGATGTCATATCCTCTGATCTTACAAGAGAGATTCAAGGGTGTTCTCACAGGGCATCCTTACAAAGATTCAATGACTCATTCAGTGCAAGAACACAAACTGTAACTGTTTAAGAGGTGTGCGTATGTGTGTGTGAGAGAAAGAGAAAATCAGGCATCAGTTTTCCAGGTCTTTGTCTCATGCAGCTAAGCCATGTCTCTATGGCAACGGAGAGAGCTGGTCTGCTCATGTGAGAGTATGAGAGTGCTGAGTACAATGTTATACACCATGTTTTATACTGCACTAAAAAAGATTCAAAGTTCTTTTGTCACCAATATCATTTATAGAGTACAACTGTATTGTGGGTTTTATCCTGGATAGTGAATATAGAATTATTACATGGCTTTCTGTGATATTTGCTTCTGAATGCTCAATCACATATTTGTAAATTAACAAAATCAAATAATAAAGGCGGAGTCTGAACGTCATATACTGCCAAAAGAATTTTGAAAGAAATTAATATTTGTGTTCACACGTTCAATGTGACAGTAAACTTTCTGCATTGTTACAAAAACATATTTCACTTTTTAATAATAATAATAATAGAATTCTGGGGGGAAATGCATCACAACTGTGCTAGTTCAATCTCTCTCTCATCTCTACAGTCTCTTCTGCTCAGGTAATAAAATAATTTAGACTTAAATCAATATTTCATATCCATTTGTTTGGTAAGTAGTTGTGTAACAGGGAGGATAATGTAGTCAGTCAGTCATTATCACAAAATAAACCTCATCAGGAGGACACAAGACATCTCGCCTTTCCTGGTAACTCAGTTCTGCTTTATTTTGGGATAGCTGTCGATTTTACCCCTTACTTAAATGACATGTTTGTGTGTGTGTGGACGTGTGTATCGGAGCTGCACTGGAGCTGCGGAAACATACGAGACTGCAGCAAATGTGCTGCAGTGAGCTACAGAAACACAATATTACTTACTATATTACAATATTACATTTGCACAACCACACACTCGCATGTTCAAACTTAAAAGAGCGGGAAATGAAAAGAACAAAGCAACTGAATTGCATATTATAGGAATAGTTCCTTTGTATAGTCTTTCTGTCATCACTTATCCATTCATATGGACTGATCTTATAATCTCATCATATGACTTCACAGCGCTTGGTATACTGTTCTGTTCATGAATCTAATTTTATGACGGTTTTATCCTTTTTTGCATTTTGCGTCCCCTGTGATGAAAGAAAGTCCTATAGGTTTGGAAGGACACGAGGGTAAACGCAGACAGATTTCTCTTTTTTTGGTGAATTATTTCTTTATGTCTGTAACGTCTACAAAAATCTATAACAATACTTTTTCAAAGAACAAAACTGGATTTGTACCATGAGCCAGTTGTGACCGCAATGCACTAGAAAAGTCAAGTCTCAGAGGACAGAGATATCATATGTTTTAAGTGCAAGCACTGTGAGACTTCTTAGTCATATTTCATTCCCTCTGTTTGACAGGCCTCGGGCCTGGTGGGAGTGAAGTGTATGATTCAAAGCGTGTCGTAGGATCTTTGAGTTTGTGTGTCTGTCCTTGCCCATGTCTTTGTGTGTGTGTGTGTGTGTGTGTATCTGTGTGTGTGTGTAGAATCTTGGGTCTGCCAGTCTGATGAGTCATGGGCATTAACTGGGCACAGACAGTGCTTGAACGCAGCCATGCTGAGCTGGCAGACCAGAAACCTCTGCCGAGCTGCATCAGACACAGGATCTGAAGGGAAGACATATGCATTTGCACCTGTTTGTAAGCTAACTCTAGTGCGCAGCTTTGAATGCTTTTAAATGTCTTTTGCTTTAACAAAAAAAAAAAAGACAATATGATAAAATACCATAATGTTTTTAATATATTTAATGCTTTAATGCTAATCTTTATAATAATAATTAAAATTAAAGGGGAGTGTTTAGTATGGTTTAGAATGTAAAGTAAATAATCACACATAAATAAATTATTTTAATTTAAAATGATTTTTAATATATATATATATATATATATATATATATATATAATTAAATTTAGCACACATTTAGTTTAGATTGAACTGTAGTAGAAAACTGTTAAACTAGATTCTTAAAATAATTACAACATTTTTAATAGTCTGATGCAGTAAAAATATAATAATATCTATTTTTTATTTATAGAAAAACAAAAACAGAATAAATACAATATATTTATATATTTTGTTTTTACAATACTCTAAATAACCTTGTTATTGTTTAAAAAATGTCTTTATTTTAAAAAAATAAAAAGAATAAAATGTGTTTTTAAACAATATATTTTTGATCATAAATACTGAATATAGAAGAGTACACTATTATACAGGACGCATTTTCATATTCTTCTAAAATCTGAAAAGCTTACATTTTTAAACAATGTGATTAATTGCGAACTTAACCTCAATGCACACTCACAAGAGGATATGCATTCACAAATGAACTCCACGGATTCAAACAGGAATGCAGAAGATGCGTATCTACGCTTATTTCCAGAGAGCTGTCATGATTACTCTAAAGCTAACAGTGGCAGGAAGACCACAGAGTGGCTTTGTTCCCCATACACTTGTTCAGGATCTGCTAACGAACCCGCAGAAAAGCAACAGAGCTGCATCTGTTGCTTAGCAACCAGATGTGAATGGCTGAGGTCGGGATTGGAGGAGTAAGAGCAGAAAACGCTGGCGGCAAAGTCCCCCCTGAAACATTATACATTCAGCTCCATACACATACGCAAACACACACACCTCATCCATCTTCATCCGCTCGGGCAGGTTCTGAGAGCAAGAGCGCACAAGCATGCATGGCTTGGCAAAAATCAATGGCAGTGCGATGAGAAATGCAAACCTGGAACAAAACCGACCCTTATAGCAGTGCAGCACGCTGGAGCACAGCCAGAATCTAATGGCATAATATCCATCCATTCTCAGTACAGAGCTAAGACCAGCTGGTGTATATAACACACACACATACACAAGCAAATGTACATGTTTGATGACTTATGTTTTGGGTGTATGATACATCTGAATGCCTGCAGATGTATTAGAAACTGATTTGGTACAGAAGTGAGAAAGAAATATGAAGAAGTGCAACTAAGGCCAAAGAAACCTTTACATTTTCAAATAACATGGGTCTACTTGGTGTTGTTTGTGATTTGGGTTTTACATGGATTAAAGGTGAAGGAAGGATTGTTTCGGGTGGAATCACTGGTGTAGAGGAAGCCGGCTGGCTGCACAGACCACTCTCAATGTTCACACCAGGCTGGACCTGCAAACAAAACACAAATCCATTTTAATGAAAACAGCATATTCAACGTGTGATGCAGTTTGCAATGTCTTATTTTAATTATTTTGTTAATTATATATATATATATATATTCATCAAAGTGCATCATTAAAATGCATTTTGGTGAAAGGTTTTTGGTGAAAGATTGTATTCTACTTCAAATGTTGACTCTATCTCTCTATTTCCACCATGAAAGACAGAATATAAAAAAGCAATTCAAAAATCACATTGTATGATTTTTTTTAAACAATTTATTTGGGAAATTAATTACTGTTTCAAATAAGTATTTGATCACTAGAGTCATAACATTTTTATATTTGGTACAAAACTGTTTTCTATTTTAAGATATTTAAAAATGTAATTTATTTCTTTGGTGGAAACGCTGAATTTACGTTGTCTTCTGTCACACGGTCCTTCAGAAATCATTATGCTATGCTCTTTTGCTGCACAACAAACATTTCTTATGATTATCAATGTTGAGAAAGTCCGAATGTTTGATACAGTAGTGTGATACCAAGCAAAAACACTTACAAAATAATCTTTTAATTGTAAAAGTTACAAAAATGTAAAGGTTCTTACCTGTATTTGAAGCTGGGGGGTTCGTTTCTTCAGTTTTGACTGGACCTCCAGTAAGACGGTGTTGGGTTTCCGAATAGCAGGTGCCGTTTTGGGTTCAGGAACAATGACGGGAGGAAAGGAGGTTGTTACGTTTGCTGGTTTGTCACTAACGATGACCCGTGAAGGCACTGGGCCCTGGCCATCCACTCTGGGCTTACCTAGAGAGACACATGGAGAAGTGGTAAATAATCATGATTGTAACCGAAAGGTTAGAGGTTCTATAGCAACACACATTTGTGTTGCATTATGAACTGCGTTTCAGAAAGTAATGATATGTGAAATTTAATTTGCATAGCTTAAGGCGGTCTCGTACATTACAGTTTTGTGTTTCGGAATTACTGAACTCCCATATGAACAGCCTATTCACACCACAAACCACAAATGATAATTATATTAGAGTCCACACCAACACACAATACCGCACTGTTTTTTTTGTCATCTGCCACTTTAAATCAATGTCAAAGTTTTTATTGTTCATCTGATGGAGAAAAAAAAATCTTGAAAATGAAAGTGATTCCAGCAGTATAGTTTTTCTATGTTCTTATAATTATAGCTGTGATGTAGAATTCCTTATTCTGACAGAATTATACAATTACAATTAATAATTTATAGTAATTGTTATAGTTATCATCCTTGAATGAGCCTTAAATCCTTACAATAATCTAAATATTTAAAAATGTTTTATTTATTCAAAAATATATTTCTTTATTGCTCATTTATTTAAAGCTGCAGTCTCTAAGTGTTGCCTTTTTGTCACCATCTCTGTATTATGAATTATAACCCCAAAACCAGATTTATTCTTCTTTATGTGTCTGCCACTTTTACTCTAAACAAATAATTTAAAAAGGTTTATTTTTATTCCAGCTGCTGTGAAAAAAAAGGTATTAATGATCCACTACCTGCAGCATCTTCAGGGGAAATGCAGCTTACAAGCCAGGACTCCTTTATGTTTAGAGATGTGGAGTAATGACACAAAGATGAATGGTGGAATGCTTGTATATGAGCAACAGTCACTTACACCAAAAAAAAAAGTTATAGACTGCAGGTTTAAAGTAAATAAATTAATTTATTTTTGTTTTCAAATTAAACTAAGCATTAATATATACTGGGGCCTGATCATTCACTCTGGGCTTACCTACAGAGACTCATGGAATTGTGGTTGATCTGGGAGTTTAAAACATGCATTTATATTACTTTAAAAAGCATTTCATATATTACAGACAGCAAATTTGCATTGCCTGAAGTGCTCTTGTGCATTACCATTTTGTGCTTTGGATAAAACTATCTACTAAACGATGGCTTATTTACTTACCTACACACTCAAAAAAGAAAAAAGTCACCTTTTTATTCAGGCACTGGGAATACGTGAACATGTCTGCAGAGTGAAACATTACCAGAACAACTAGAGGCGACTTTAAACAAAATCTCCAACCCCCCTCTTTTCCACAGGATGCGTGAGTGCACTAGGAATACACTCCTGCAGCCTAAACGCTCATCTGCCAAACCCCTAAAGTCTGCACATCCATCGCCTTGATGCAGCACAGATAACATCAACACGCTGTTTACAGGCAAGGGCAAAACGTGACCCCAATACTCACGCAAGAGGGATATTAAAGACAGACGCACTTCTGCAGATGGAGCCCACACACACACACACACACCTACTCATTACTCCATCTCTCAACACACTGCAGAGCGATTGCAAAGGACATCCATGGTACTTTAAAGTGCCGTGTCAGCCCAAAACACATTTGCACACATCTGGCCGAGCGAGAAGCCAACATGATTGGCATCTGTTCTGCAAAGGGACTGTGAGAGAAACAGGTTCAGCCAGAGAGCGCTAGCGTGGGTTTGTGTCATCCTCGTTTGCAGGAAGGCAGGTTATAGACGCACATGCCCCATTACATAGAGACGCGAGTCTGGCCTCGGCACATTAACGGCGAACGAGGAGGCTGGCATTAGCATAAATCTGCTGCGAGCGCCGCAATCTGTTTTTCCCAGCCTTCCATGCAAACCAGGGGAAACATAAGCTTTACGATTTCCATAATTTGGCTGAAGGGCATCCAAACAGTGGCTCAGGAGCAAGAAGCACTGACTCATCTGGAATGCACAAATACTTCTGATAGCAAACATGTGGGTTCTGCTGAAGGAAAGCTTGAAAGGAGGCGTTTGTATTCTAGAACCTCAAGAGAGTGTGCGCTCTGAAATGCGAAACCAGATTGGACTGATTAGCAACAATGATGGACAGTAAGAGATGCTATTACGGGCTATTCGCAAACCAGAGAAGCCGCAAGACGTGCAAGAAAACAAAGACCCGAATGAAGGGACAGAATTCACAGCCCCCAAAATGCTTGGGAATACGTTCAAGAACATGTAAATCACTGACTTTACTGGACTCAAGGACACTGCAGCAGTAGATCTGGGAATGAAGATGGAGAGAGGGATAATGAGATGATTAAAATGAAAGAAATGAACATAAATATGTTCGCACACGCCCCGCTTCTGCAACCACATGCAATTTAAGGCAACAAATGAAGTCACGTCTTCACCGCTGGGGATACCACCAGAGCAATTTCGTCTAAAATCAATAAAGTGTAGGAATTCACCTCAGAGACGGCAAGCTGTGGTGAGCATTAGCCATCAAAGCATCGCAGGCATGCAAGAGCTGCAATCAGTGTGTGAATTACAAGTCTTCACAAGGATTCCTTCTTTATCAATAATACAACAGAAAAAAGGCGGTTATTTATATAGAGTCGTGCAGAACACAGAATTGAATTGAAACTGCAATTTAAATCTGAATGTATGGAAGTGGAATTATAATGATGGACAGAAGGAGAGATGGATGGAAGAATGGGTGGATAGGTGTGTGGATGGACAGACAGAGACACGCAGAGTGATAGAATTGTAGATCAAATGAACAATAGAATGATAGACAGATAGATAGATAGACAGAAAGACAGACAGATAGATAGATAGATGGACAGATGGATGGATGGATAGTGTGATGATGCACAGATGAATGGATGGATGGACGGATAAATCGAGACCTTTTTACAGAATGATAGACAGATACAGTGAGGTAAATAAGTATTTGATCACCCTGTGAGTTTGCAAGTTCTCTTACTTAGAAATCATGGAGGGGTCTACAGTTTTCAGCATAGGTGCATTTCCACTGAGAGAGACAGAATCT